>JAVTVY010016619.1:0-62756 GCA_036873755.1 Hanleya hanleyi
ATCAGATGCCCCTTCACGAATGCTTCACAATGATACCTCATATGACCCCATTGGACCATTAGTGGCTCCCCTAGCTCCAAAACGTCTATTTTCATATCCTTTGGCCACCGCGCATGCGCAGAATGCCGATATTTCAACCCCGCACCCAGCCCATCAGATGCCCCTTCACGAATGCTTCACTTTGATACCTCACTCGACCCCCATTGGACCATTAGGGGCTCCCCTAGCTCCAAAACGTCTATTTCCATACCCTTGGGTCACCGCGCATGCGCAGAATGCCGATATTTCAACCCCACACCCAGCCCATCAGATGCCCCTTCATGAATGCTTCACATTGATACCTCATATGACCCCATTGGACCATTAGTGCCTCCCCTAGATCCCAAAACGTCTATGTCCATACCCTTTGGCCACCGCGCATGCGCAGAATGCCGATATTTCAACCCCACACCCAGTCCATCAGATACCCCCTCACATAAGCTTCATTTTGATACCTCATATGACCCCATCGGCCCATTAGTGCCTCCCCTAGATCCCAAAACGTCTACTTCCATACCCTTTGGCCACCGCGCATGCGCAGAATGCCGATATTTCAACCCCACACCCAGCCCATCAGATGCCCCTTCACGAATGCTTCACTTTGATACCTCACTCGACCCAATCGGACCATTTTATATAGGGACTACTTTTTCTCCGCGGAAGGTTTTTTCCGCGACCGCATCACCGCCAGACATGACCGCATCACCGCGGAGGAATACATTGGAACTCTTCTGGGCTGAGGGTAGTTTTGTCAAAATACTCGCTTCTGATTGGCTGTCGCTGAGGGGTCATATGCAAATTTTTGAGGGTAAGTTAACTCAATTTACATGCTATATACTACTTACGCCTTCAACAGAGTTGGACCCCCTTCTTCCGTACCGGTTATGGTGACATATACACTTTGAATAAACTTTCGGTTTGATCGCGTCATGTTGACGTCACTGGGAAGTTCCGATAAACTGTTTCGCTTCAAGGTAACCATTATTGAACGTTTCGCACCACTAGCTATTACCGTTTTCGAGATAAAGCGCTATACTTCCGGTTTGATCTCACTTTGACGTCATTGATGGATATCAGTTAATGCCTTTGTTCTAAGGTATATCCATCAGTGACGTTCATATACCTATGACTAATATCATTTCCGGAGATTTCGGTTATTTTCGGTTTGATGACGTCACTTCCGGTTTGGTCGCCATTGTTTTAAACATTAATTTACGATAATCTACGTGTAAATATCTACGGGAAACTACTGACCATGTTTCAAGACCTTAGGTCATCGTGGTCGAGGTCAAATGAGTTGAGGAGGGACATTTTCGGGTCCCATGTTAAGAGATAGGGGAAACTCGTCTATATAAACATCTACTAGTACTTATAATTTATAGAAATACAGATCCGTAGCAGTGCCCATCGGGAGTAGGCCCCGCCTCTAAGCAAGCAACTCAACGGTTAAGAAGAGTCGTGGGTTTGATTCCTGTGGACGGCAACTTATTCTGTGAAAATGAAATTCAGTTTAATCGACGATAAATTTCGAAGAATTAAAGGGACCATTTCTGGAATCTGATTTAGTAAGCGGACTGATCATTCAATCAATCGCAGTGAACACAGTTAGGATCACGGATATACCATCTGACAACATCTTGCAATCTATACCGGAGATTTCAAACTATGCAAATTGGTTAACCAATGGAAAAGCTAGTTAATTGTAGGCCCTGAGACACTTTTTCGCGTCACCCCACCCCAATATAAACAAAGACAATCTGAACCTGCACAATTTGGACAAAAGTTTCGAAATGGATGGAGATTAAGAAACTTCACTTTACCGTAGACAAATTGAGATTCGTCACCTTTTCATTCTGGAATGTATGTGATACATAATCGGGTCTCTTTGTCCAGCACCCTTTTGACCCTTGCACAACTCGCTGACAAGACTCACTCGTTACAAGGCCGTATATCGTAATTTGTCGGTCAAGGGAAACAGGCAAGGAGACAGACCTTAGCTATATAAGGCAAGTTCGCCTTCTTCGAGTGAAATGCGAAGGGGTTTTCATTGGTCTGACTGAAGAATTCTGCAACCAGTTGATTATTCTTCATCAAAATATTTGGATTTTTTGTTCCAGGTGAACCTATAATAATTAGAACGATGAGCTTTCACGTGCACTGAAATCGGAACTTCGAGATGTGTATTCCATGACGAGACATACGACCAAGGAAAGCCGACTACAGGCGTAGCAGGTGAGACCTTTTACTCCCAAGTTTCCACCAGAGGGGCACATTACCATTGTTAATTGGTTAATTATGTTAGTTGGTTAATTATGTTAATTGGTTAATTATGTTAATTGATTAATTATGTTGATTGGGAGGCGGAGAAGAAGTAATTTTTTTTCTCCATCTATGTGGAGATACAGTACATAATTGTATTTGAGATATAACTGATTTCAGTTATTAAGAGATATAATAGATCGTTTGATATGAGATATAGCTCTTTGATATGAGATATAGCTGTTTCAAATAATAAGAAATTTTGTTATGAATATTAGATCGATTGTTCTGAGATATAACTGGTTCAGATAATAAGAGATATAATACCAGTGCCGATATGTTGTTTGCTTGAGATAGCTGGTTCCATTTTCAATATAATGTATCGATTGCTGTGAGATGTACCAAGTTTAATATGGATTATGGGAAAAAATATCATTCAATATCGTGGATTGAGTTATGGCTCGTTTCATTATCAAGATATGTTTATGAGATATAGCTGGTTAATGAAACAATCAAGAGTTATAATACCAGCATATCGTTTGTTCGAGATAAAGCTGGTTCCATTTATTTCCAAGAGATATAACATGTCGTTAGTGGTATAGTGGTATAGTGTAATACTTGCTGTTTATTAGTCAACTTGTTACATGGCAACATTTCAACATCTGTTAATACATAACGTTGCATTTATATTTGTTCTTTCATGCATAGCATATACATGTACATATATTCATGTATACATGTATTTACAATTTACGTTTAATTATTCTTGACACGTTCTTCGATCATATCTCTGAATCACATTCCCACTCATATTCTTCACGTCTCAGTTTCTCAAATTAGTCCTTTCTCTGTTTGATGTTCTGTCTCATAGCTTCCTCACAGTTAATATTGTATACACTTTGAAGCTGACCGTCTGTCTTTAAAGTTTCGAAATGAATACAATCATTTTTCATCTCATAACAATTGATGGCGTAATCATCAAACTTTTGATGTAGTCTCTTTTCCATTGTTGGAATATAGTCCGACTTTGCCATTTCACCTGATAACGTAGCCCCCGGAGCTCTCAAAGTCCCCTCGGATATCTCCAGAGATCGAAACTTTAACCCATATCCCCTCGGAGATACTCCAGGCTCTAATGAGAGCTCCGGATTATATTCTAACAATGGAAAAGAGGCTACGTCAAAAGTTTTGTGATTACGTGATGAGATGAAAATAATTATATACATAGAGAAATTTTAAAGACAGCCAGTCAGCTTCAAAGTTTATAAAACATTAACTCTGTGGAAGCTATCAGACGAACTCTCTAACTGAGAAAGGAGATATAACATGTCGTTAGTTATGAGATATAGCAGAATCAAAATATATCAGGAATTAAATTGCCAGTACCGGTATGTTGTTAGTTTGAGATATAGGTTCCATAAATATATCATATATCGTTTGATATGGGTTAACCCTACATGGCCATGTTTTTCTTACTTCTTGGTTTAAGGGAGTTAAACTTCCCACAATATAACTTTGGGAAAATCTAAAAAATCACATGATGGCCGTTCTGATTATGTTCTAGAAACCATTAAATATCGTTTGTTTGAGATATATCGCTTTCATGAGATATAGGTGGTTCAAATTTTCTAGAGATAGATAATTACATTTTGTTTTGAGATATATATAGCTGGTTCAAATTATTAAGAGATACAATAATTTTTGGCCTGTATCGTTTGTTCGAGATATACCTGGATCCATAAAGGCTTGTTATCAGATATAACTGGTTCAAATTATCAAGAGATATACCTGTAGATCGTCTGTTTAAGATACATCTATAACACAACCAGAAAAATGGTGTTGGCCCAACACCGTCTTTTGGTGTTGAGGGCTGATCAACACCATAAGTTGGTGTTGAGAAATGGTGTTGTCCAATGTGAACACTAAAAAATGGTGTTGGTCAACACCAATCATTGGTGTTGAAAATGGTTTGACACCATATTTTGGTGTTCACTGACTAGTGCTAATACTGGTTCAACACCAATTAATGGTGTTGGCCAACACCAATAAAGGATGTTGGAGATATATAGTGTTGGTACAAATTGAACACCATTTATTGGTGTTGAGCTCAACGCCTTTTTCTGGCGGTGTAGTTCTATTATCGAGAGATATAATGTACCGTTTGCTATGAGATATAGCTGGGTTAACTTATCAATAGATTGATACCAGTATATCGTCGGTTCGGTTAGCTGGTTTCATTATCAAGATAAAAAATGTATCGTTTATGAGATGGTTCAAATTATCAATAGATATAATATCAGTTTGTCGCTTGTTTGCGATATAGCTCATTCCATTTCATAGGAATATAATATATCGTCTGTTGCGAGATATAGCTATAGTCAGAAGTGGATGAAAACTAGTTTTCATCCACTTCTGCTATAGTGCAAATCATCAAAAAGGGTATCTCATGAAAATCTAGCCAGTTCTCTTTCTAATTTCACATGTCCTATGCATTAACTTGTCCTATCTTTTTTTCTCCTTTTTGTATGTTTCAAATGCCTTCACTTACATCGTTTTCGTGACTGTTATTTCTTCCCGGGATAGAACAACGCTTTATCTATTTATCTATCTATCTATCTATCTAAAAAAGCTATAAATCGAAGATGTCTGTTCAATGGTTCCATTATCAAGAGATATTTCGTCATATAACATTGTTATCAATGCATGAATTATTCGTCGATACGTTTTGACTCTAAAAATGACAGTTTTAAAAGCCCTGAAAAACCAAATACGGATGCTCGCAGCAATTTGCTGAGAATTTTGAAAATGTATTAGCACGGCTGAAGAGGTGACATTTGGATATTTAATGGCTTCACGTTTTATCTTTTTTCGAATCACACAGGCGAATGCCAAGGAAAGGATGGAGATGAGGCGCTGCCGTGCGATTTTTCCAGGCATTGCGTTATTGTTTGCTGCGGGACTAGCGAACAGCGCCAAAATTCTTCTAATTCCTGCCCCGCTTCATAGCCATTGCTTGGAAGTATGCGTCGTCGGAGGTGAGCTTCTGAAGAGAGGACACGAGGTCATTGCGTACGTCATTTCTGACTTTAACACGAAAGAATGTCCGGAAAGTTTGGGAATCAGGGTCATCAAGTACAAATATATCCTGGGGCCGGCGAAGCTCCGCGAATTCCAAGACAGATACGCTCGGATGGTGTTAGGCAACCATACCGACCCGCTCGATTCCTTTCAACTGCTCAACGAAGCTCAGAACAACACGTGCTGGCCCATTCTTGCTGACGAGGATGGCTTCAGAAAACTGGAAAATGAAAAGTTCGACTTCGCCATAGCTGACGGCTTTTACACCTTTGGTTGTTACATACTCATCCCGTACAAATTGAAGATTCCATACGCGGTCGTCTCCAGCCTTTTAACCGACTTTCCCTCCACACGGCCTTTTCTCCCAAACATTAAGCCTCATCCCTTCACGCATTTCACAGACGATATGAGCTTCGGCCAAAGACTTGTGAATACAGTTGTAACGATTTTGCCGTATTACCTAGGAATTTACTTAGCCCCAACGGAAATTATTAATAAGTTCGCTCCTGGGGTAAGTGGAAAGGATATCATGGATTTGGTTTCCAAAAGTGAATTGTTCTTGGAAAACACAGATCCTGTTCTTGGATATCCTTTTCCGTTGATGCCAAATATAATCCAGGTCGGTGGCCTTTCTGCCGCACGCCCAAAACCGCTCATCACTTCTCTCGAATCTTTTTTCAAAGAAGCAGACGGCGTTGTTGTTGCTTCATTCGGATCAGCCTTTCAGCTGCCAGGAGAAATCATTGAAAAGTTTATCCGAACATTCCAGATGTTGGATATAGCCATTATCTGGAAAACTGTCGAGGAAGGTCGTTCGGGTAAAATCCTGAAAACAAAATGGATGCCACAAAATGATGTCCTTGGACACTCCAAAACGAGGCTCATTATTTATCATTGTGGGAACAACGGTCTCTACGAGGCTCTGTACCACGCTGTCCCGATTGTCTGCATTCCGCTCCTGATTGATCATCATTTTAACGCCGAAAGGGTGAAAAAGTGGAAAGTAGGGAAAGTAATTGACATTAAAAATTTTACACCAGAGGAACTGTCAGCGACAGTAACGGAAGTATTGTCGAATCCGATGTATAAGGACAACATGAAAAAGGTTTCGGAAATGTATCACAGCCGGCCCGATACAGCACGAGAAAGAGCTGCATTCTGGATCGAACACGTGATGAAATATGGCGGCGAGCACCTTCGTTCTAAAGGCAGCGATATGCCAGTCTATCAGTTTCTTCTTCTTGATATTTACGCCTTCTTTTTCGTGATCTTCCTTGTGGGGGTATATTTTACGTATAAAATTCTCTCGTTTGTTGTACGGAAGTGTGTCAGGGGTAGAAAGCAGAAAAAGAAGGAAGAGTAAAATGAAATTGTTCAAGGTAATCAGAGAAACACTACAAACTGTTGATATGGAAAAATGGTGAAATCCGAGGTTGGCGAAGTCTTCAACCTGAAAATTGTAAATGACATAAGATTCGTATTTCAATATAACTCGTATTCAACTGCTGACGTTTGAATTCAGTACCGGTATAGCCAGACTGAGTGGGTTTATATATATGTGCGGTGCGAATGTAAGCGCAGGTGGTTTCTGTAATCAGCCATCTTGCACTTCCTTGTGGCAATATGTCTAAATTTATCATCCAAGTGGAACGATCGATAAAAACGTCAGGAACTTAATATACAAGCAGTTAGCTATATCCAGAGATCAGACGTTTGTCAATTTTTAATGTACTATATCCAAGGTTGTTTTTATCACTATAATGGGTCGCGTTTTCTTCTGTTTCCTGACAATCAATGCTGATCATGAAAATATATTTTTAAAGCACATTTAGAATGAAACGTATATAACCTCTAAACGGTTTGTATATCTTTATGGGTATACAAGATCTTAAAACAAACCCATAGTTTACCTGGTTATGCGTTCAAATGTTAAACGTCTTTTATTCGTTAAACTGAACATATATTTTCAGCCTTCAAGTGCACCACAATCAGGTTCGTTTTATCTCAGTAATCAATTATGAAATACACGCTTAAAACTAAAGTGTTGAAACTTATTCGTGAAGTGTTGAAATAACACACAGGGACTGCTCTTTAAGTGTTGTCCCTGTGGACACAATTAAAGGGTTATTTCAACACTTTGCGACTAAGTTTCAACACTTTAGTTTTAAGCCTGTAGTTATGATCTGTAAATAATTCATATTATTACCCTTCAACAACCTCCTCTTAAACCAACCTCTGAAGTTTATACGCGAAATTATTCATAATACAAATCACAGGGGCCCGGGACAATCGTTTTGAGAGGTGTAGCATGGGAGACGTAGAAGATGAGAGGGTATGTCGATTATATGGTGTCTCGTACCATATCCTTTCGTATACAAGATACAACGTTATATTTATAGCTTTAGGTACGAACACACCACATAATCAAACATGCCGTCCCTTTCACAACTGTACCTCTCCCGTCCATAAACCCTATCTGCACTTGGACTAGGGGGCTGAAACTTACCACACTATACCCATGGATGAAGCTCTACCAGAAAATGTAAAAAAAAAATATCCAAGATGGCCGTTTTGATAACGTCATAGTGATGTCATTTTCAAAAAAGCATTTTTTGGTCGATTTTTCTATCAGCTTTTTGAATTTTTTTGTTATGTAATTTCTTCGCAAAAACTGCATGCTAAATTAGTAAATAATAATCTGTTGTGAAATAAAATAGTTCTTGCGCACATTTCATCCAAGAAATATTTTTTTTTAAGAAAAATGACGAAAACATCACTTTTCTGGTCTGCCATTTTGAATGTACCCATGATCGTCTTCCCATCGGATATGCAAATAGGATCAAAATTACCCCAGTAAGATAAACTATAAATTCACGAAGTGTCAGCTCTCATTTTTTTTGTCCTTCCGGAAATAGCGTAGAAAGTTTGGTGTAGGGAGCCCATAATGGCCGGGTAGGGTTAAGACTTGTGTCCCGGGTCTCTGTGTTAAAACTTACAACCAGTCGCATTCAGATTTGTTACATATTCTAATGCATGCTTAAATTCATTCATATCTTGCTGGTAACATAGTCTCTGCCCGTTCACTTTATTCACTGAGACCTCATAAAACAAGTTTGATGTCTTCGAAGGAATATTTTAAATAAGTTTATATTAAATTTTGTTATATTAGTATATTTTTACTTTTTATTATCTTATATGCTCATATGACATATTTTTCAATAAATTTGAAAGACCAGATACGTGATCATCCTATGGTTTGTTCATTGTGTATTGCAATTTCCATACGAAGTTACCACCCCCCCTTTCTGGGTTGCAGATTTACCATACGTCAGCCATCTTGGCCACGATAACGTCTTTTGTCATTCTCCGAGCAGGGCTATTCTGATATTTTATTGCGTGGAGATCAACTTAAAACCGATGAGTTTACTAGAAATGTTCCGCAGATTATTCCTGTATTGGGCAGCACTAATTAGACCTAATATCACTACAGATTATTTTAAACATGTTGCAAACAACAATAAGCGAACTCAGGATTAGTTATCAATAAAATGTTCACCTTGTCAATGTCAAAATCTGATTATGCGCAATATGGGTTCAAGGGATATATATAAAAAATGTGTCTTGAGTGTCTTGATTGTCTTCTAAAAAGAATTAACAAACTCATCGCTTGGTTTTGTGAATTTTCTTATATTTTGAACGGTCATTATCATTATAATCAATTCACAATCTCCAATCTTCGGAATTCATAAGGCAGCCATGATCCACAGTTACATGTCTCTATCCCTCTGTCAAAGTTTTGTATTGGTGTCATTCTCCAGTTCCAGGTTATGGACTGGTACCAAACGTTCGGTATACCTTGTCTGTGGCACAAAGAATAACCTTATTTTTAAGTTAGACGGCCAGTATTATACAAACGCTAAATTCTGTCCGATTTGTGACGGTGAGGCGTGAGACGTCACGTCCCATGTCAACCACCTCGCGGGGGGGGGGTCTAATAACCCCCCAGCCACCAGTCAGATTTTTGGACGGATTCGGGACCTTCGCGCACATCGCCGGAAGTGACATATCACATATAGCAAAATAGATGTTTGCCGAACATTTCGATTACTTTTCAAGTCTGCATAATACCTCTGTTGACCTAGCGTTAAAAAGAATTTTCTGGAGATTATTTCCCCTGTTTATCTGGACAGAGCATACGAAAAGTAGTTCGCTCATGTGCGACACTGAAGGAGTTGTTCGGCCGGATTCAAACTGAACCGTGCGTTCGTGGGTTTTTCCTATACGTCATAACAACGTAGTAAAGGTCAAGTTCCGCCATTGGCGGCAAGGATGGATAATGGAGCCTGCGAAATGGAGCATGCGCTGTCGGGAGGTTGGTCCGATGTGTCCGGTAAGGGTCAAAGATCAAAGGTCATTTCCAGGTCAAAGGTCATTTCCGGGCGCTTGTAGAAAAGAGGCATTTCAGTGGAAGTTTTTGGAGTTGAAGTGGACCATCCGTGGTTCAAATGGGTCGTGGGAGGTATCAGTTTGAAGAAGTCCGACTGGACTGCTGTGGAGTGGAACTGCTGTTAATCTGCGCATGCGCAATCGGCAAATAATGGAAAAGAGACATTTGAATGGTCGTTTTGGGCTAGAGGTAGACCATAATTGGTCCGAATGGGTCGTATGAGGTGTCATATTAAAGCGCTCGTGGAGTAGCGTCCGACTCAACTGATGTGTATGTGAGGTAAGGCAATGGCGCACATTGGCAGTCGGGCAGTTGTGGAAAAAGGGCATTTCGATGGACGTTTTGGGGAAGGGGTGGTTATTGTTTTCTTGGGGATTTTACTATGGAGTGTGGGTACTTCTTTTCTCTGTCTCATGCTGTATAGTACGATGTGCGGAGGTGGTGGTGGATGTGTGTGGTGGTGATGGTGGTCGTCATGGCGGTGGTGGTGGTGATGGCGTTGCTGAACGCCCGTCTAAATACCTTAGCTTAACGCCCTAACACCTTAACGGCTTCTATACCTAGTTCCATAATCTCTTAACGCCATGATGCAGATTGTTGAGAGAAAGGGAAACCAACATGTTCACAAGTTTTCATATAGTTTATTATCCCCTTCATCACGATGGGGGAGCCGTGTTGGATATGTTTACAATTCAATTATGATCTTGTCCAATCAGAAGCCGCTATTTGATGTTGCATCTGTCATATTCGTTCTTGTCCGTCAGATGTATTCTCGGCTGCTCTTGTCCAATCAGAAGCCGCCATTTGGTGTTGTGTCACTTCTGGCAATATTCGCTTTTGTCCGTTGAATGTATCCCTAATCGTCGTCGGGCAGGCCAGGATACTGTAATGGCAGCATGTCCTGGAACAGCTGTTTGCGCATCTTGATCGCATTTTGCAGGGCCTCTGTTGGTGGTATCCCCATATTCTCTTCCAGGTGACGCTTGGTCTTCATGATGGACCAATGCGTGGGGTCGCATTTCATTTCAAGCGGCAAAAGACCATCCTGTTCACAGATCGCCATGGCTGTTTTTCTGATGCAGGGGCGCATTTGGACGTCATGTGTTGCAAGTTTTCCTGGCATCTTTCATCACCGCAGCGTGGGTATTAATAGGTGCTGTCACAAACGATCCCAAAAGACTCTCAGCAGTCTATGCATCGGTATCAGTCGATGGACTCTCAGAATCAGCTGGCATAATCTCAGCATCTGCAATGGCTTCTTGCGCCACGCATACCCATGTATATTCTGCTGGTATCGCATCATATCGTAATGTCTGGTGAACGTGCGCTCGCACCCAGAACATGTATAACCCATGTTGATGGTTGAACGTCGATTGCACACGTCTCTGGGATACGCTTGCTTTTATGGACGTAACACACACCAAAGCCTAGCTTAACGCTTCGACGCCCTGGTGAAATACCTCAGGAGCTCTGATGGGTCTTGATATCCTGTGGATGTCGAAATGCAGTGACGCCTGACACCTTAACGCCCGTCTCAATGTCTTAACGCACTATCTCAACGCCTTAACGCCCGAACCAACGCCTTAACGCTCTATCTTAATGCCTTACCGCCCTATCGTAACGCCTTAACACCCTAGCTTAAAGCCTTAACGCCCTATCGTAACGCCTTAACACATTGTCAACCGTCCACTCTCACTCATGCTTTGACCATTGGCCTTTGAAGAAAGTGACGTGACCACCCGAAGTGATGTCTCCCCTTGGATGTGTGCTCATCTGGTGGCGCTGCAAGTGACCTCATCACCGGAAGTGACGTCATCACCGGAAGTGGCTTCATCGCGCGCTTGTCCGCTCACCTGGTGGTGCCGCCAGTACCCAGGTGCACCCCATAGCCTAAAAGCTATAGGCTTCAGACGGCATCACCAGTTGAGCGGACATGCGAGCGATGACGCCAGTTCCGGTGATTTCTCTACTATCCGCACATGCGCACCTCCGAAACTGTCCTTTCTCTACTAGCGACCAATTCGGACCCAGCATGGTACACTTCTGTCCCAAAACGTCCACCCAACTGCCCTTTCCCCACAACCCCTGCTTGCGCATGCGCAGATTACTGGCACTTCCAACCCAGTCTGAATCTACTCTGCCACAGCTTCAAAATTAGACCCCACACGGCCCGTTTCGAACCAGGGATGGCTCAGCTGAACCGCAAAACGTCCACCTCAGGCCTGCCTGCGCACTGCGCATGCGTACGATAACGACAACGCGCTAAAGTTAACCAATGTCCACGAGACCCCTTCCATCGTACCCTACAGCGTGAGACAGAGAAAACAAGTGCCCACACCCATAGTAAAATCCACAAGAATCCCAAAACGTCGATTAAAATACCGTTTTTCCACTACTGCCCGACTGCGCATGCGCGCCTTAGATTTAATTCCCCCACAGACCAGTCCAGTCGGACGCTAGTCAACGAGCTCTTCAATATAACATCTCATACGACTTAGATAGATCAAGGATGGTCCAAAACGACCAATCAAATGCCTCTTTTCCATTATTTCCCGACTGCGCATTCGCAAATTGACAGCAGTTCCACTCTACACCAGCCCAGTTGGACGCTCTCCTATTAGTGCTTCAAACTGATTCCACACATGAACCATTTGGACCAGGATTATCCACCTCGACCCCAGCTCACCCCGACTGAGCATGCGCAGATTGACACCGGAAGTCACGTGACTCGGACGTGATCTTTGACCCAGAAGTAACTGGAAATGACCTTTGGCCAGGAAGCGACCTCGCACTGGACGTGACGTCACTCCGTCAACCTAACGCCTCTCCTAAAAAATCCGACAGGATTTAACCTTTGTATACTACTCAACACTGGTCAGAATTATTATTAAAAGAAGCCCTCTCAATAAGACGTCTCAAATCACTCCCCAACCATCGACTTAATGCCTCAAAAGAACTCACTCTATTCGGATAATATGTACCACCCAGCGGTTATCCATTACAGTTACATTTGTTCCACCTTTGTATGAACTTGTACTCACCTCATAAGCCAACCACTTCCATTCAATCCTCTGGCCCATGTACTCAAATCATCGTTTGCTCCAGTTGTCTGTATTAACAGCCGCATTATCTGATCCACCAATGTTGTTTGCTTTTGTTTTCACTTAAATCTGTGCACCCTGTCTTGCCACTTAACCCTGTTCACGAGTTCCAACGTGTATTTTTAAGATATTTTACCCTGTTACTTGTTGCCGCTGGCGTCGATTAATATGAAGCCAAAAGAAATAACCAAGTCAGTATAACAACGTCATGAATTTATTAATTCTTCTAAGTTGCCAAGAAAATTGGCCATTGATGCAGTCTGTCACCGGATGCTGATGATGATCAAAATATCCAGGCCAAAACACATGTTTTTTGATTTGAAACAGGAGATCCCCAAGCTTGCCAGGTTCGAGTGCCACAGTTGCAAAACCACAGGAGGCAGATAGGATCAGCACATCCTCAATGAGGCCATTTCACATAGTATTAACCCTATCTGGCCTGGGCTTTTAGGGATATGGGTGGGTGGTGGGGGGCGTCGAAATGGCCCCCCCCCCCCCACCTAATTATTTTTCTTACCCCTTGAGCTAGGGGGCTGAAACTTAGCACACTATACCCTTGGATCAAGCTCTACCAGAAAATGAAAATGTAAAAAAAATCCAAGATGGCCGCTTTGATGACGTCACATTTTTTTCGTCATTTCCAAAAAGCTTTCATCAACAACAGTTCAGCAATGTCCATATAGTTTATTATCTCAATGTTACACCATAGCCAATCTGAGGAGTAGTAGAGAAAGGACAAGTTCGGAACCACAAGGAGTGTTTGGAAAGAGGTGGGCTATACTGGATGTCAATTTGTCATGCAAAATAGTGTAATGAAACCGTTTTTAAACCACAACAACATGTACCCTTAGTGAAAAGTTTTCTTTCACAAAGAATGTTTGGCCTTGAAAAGGGACGTTGATTGATTTTAGAGTTTTCTCACTTTTTGGGGAAAATCCGATTGGAGTATGGGCTCAAGTACTGCCCGGTTTGGTAGTAATATGTTTGAAGTCGAAGAGGCTGTCCCCATACGCCCCGCTGAAATTAGTGTTTCCCACGTAGGCTATAATTAGCCGTTTGGTCAGATATCCCAGGCATAAATTTTCTTGGTTGGTGACCAGATTCTGAGCCGGAACGGAAAATACGTTGGTTTGCACACGTCGTATGGGATATTGTTCTGTTCTTTCTCCAAGGCTGTGATATTACCTAACTGCACGGTTGGATTCGATGTCACTTTGCGGACATACACGACTGCCTCTTGAATGACGATATTTTAGTCAGGCGCTGCGCCGGTAGCCACTGAAGCAAAGACCGGTGATGCCCGCGTCAGTCCGAGTTTGATGGGCACTCCGTTCAAGAGGTAGCGATCTTAAATGAACAGGTTCGCATGTAGACGTCCCATGAGATTCACCGATCGATGTTCGCTGTGAAACCTCACCGTTTGTACCATCCGGCATTGTCGGTCCTGGAGCGTATAGTACAAGGGTGCCGTCAAGTGAAATTTTTGGTTTCTCGGTCGTATGACATCATCGTTTCGATTTAGGTACGATAGGGCACTCAAGATTTTTTCAACTGAGAATCACATCCATCTGCTGAAATAGAGATTGCAGCGAGAGATTGTCTGGACCCACCGGGGTATCTTCTTCGAGATGATGTTATCGCCATTGACGATCTTGGCTTTCACGTACAAGTAGGTATGGGCTAAATCCACGTGTGCCCTATCGATTTGGGGATGAAGAATTCGATATATTCAACTCTGTGAAGCTGGAGAGAGCGAGATGTTCCACCCATTGCCCCTATTCTGTGCTGGTCTGGATCGTATACGGTCCACAAATTAAACTAGTTTTTAGCAGGACATGAATCTGGATGAAGGCCATGTTTATGCAAAGATATCCCGGATCTTTGATACGCGTGGTTGCTGGGTCGGCCGGAACAGGTGCAAGGTCTTGAGGGTGCAGGTTTTATTCTCTACGACTCGTTGGGCTTTGGCGATCAAGAGACCTCCCGCATCTTTGGCTCGGCGTTTTACTGCCTCTAGGACGGAGACACCGCTGAACGCTGGAAGGATAGCTTCTTTTCTGACCACTTTCACTTCGTGTGTCACCAGTCAGGAGAATGTTTTAAAGATGCTTCCGAGCACGTTCGCCAGTCCGCAGCCTCGTTGAATAGTTTTTTTCATGTGCCGCTACAGAAAGGCAGGCCACCTCCGGCTTGTTTGGTGTTTTATTTCACATAGCCGTGGTGTGAATCACACTGGAAAGGTTCCACCGTCATGATGTAAAGTTCAGCGATCGGGCCTGGCAAAAATGAAGTTAAAACATGACTGTCGTGCCCGACGTCAGATTCTCGTATTAATAGACGTTCCAAGCCTCGGGAGTCGGGGATCGACGGGCACGTGTCACGGATCTCGTTCGGCGTGGTGTTTGGGGCGGTGTAACGGGCGTCCGCTGCTGCTGCATCCATTGCCAAACGCTGGGCTTTTCCCACAATTTCTTGCACGTGCATGTCTGTCAGTCCTTGGGCAAAAGCCTGCCACCCTTTGGGACACCCGTTACCTGCGTTGACACTTCATATCATTCATCAAATCCGCCATATGGGTACCGGGCATTTCTTGGTTATGAACCGAAGTTCACCTTTCTCGTCCCCAGACAGAGGCAGAGGGTGGTATGCCTAGTAATGGCGGTTATGTGACAAGTTTTGCTGGATGTATGAGTTGTGCTGGCAGCGCGACTGACGCTAGGATTGGTCCAGTTAGGGAGGTCTTGTATTGCCCCTTTAACGTGAATTGAATTGCCTCGTTATACTGTTGTACTTTCTTTCTGTCGCTTAAATCCCGTCGTTGTAAAATCTGACTCATCTATTCATCTAGCGCGTTCAACGTCTTAAAGTAGGTGGGATCGAGTATTGATGTACAGGGATTGAATGATTTGAAGCTGGCGTGGGTCGAGCAGGCCCATTTCTTTCCGAAGAGTCCACTCCGTACATGGCCTGCCACGGAGTCAGTCAAGGGCACTAAGATTGCACCGAGAAAGCCACCTTTCTGTAAGACCTTTTCCTGCTTGACTTGGGAGGCCTATCTTGTGTTTAACCAACTTTGTCTTCTGGGCGAGGTTCAGTGGTACGTTGTCTTTCAACAGGTTGTACCCGATCTCACATGAACAGCGTACAAGGTGCCCCCATCCGCGCCACGACAAATTGTCCGGACCAAGTCGTACGGGTATGGCTTCAGTACTCGGGCCGTAGGCGCATTCTTCCGTACTCGAGCGGACATCATGCACAACAAACGTTGGAACATGCATTCAGACATTTTTATCCTTCGAGGGCTGATTACTGAACACCCTATCACTATCATGTCATAAATGATGGTGTGTTCTATATATGTGGTATTATCCCCTTCAAAACACACACACACACACACACACACACGCACACCCACACACACACACACACACACACACAGCCAGCCAGCCAGCCAGCCAGCCAGCAGGGGAGCCACTGTGGGTATGTTTAGCTTGTTTGCACGTACACATGGTGCATCTCCCCAGGAAAGATATACCAGTTTTCAGTCGAAGATGGTCGGCGCATTTTTAAAAACTTCCAACGCAATGGATGCGGTCGGGATACATCTGTCTCTCCAGGTGCAGCAATTCAATGGTATCTCTCGGCTGTTTAAACACCACCAGGGGCGACTCGTCAGGATGCTCCCCAAGCGGTGCAGGATTCCTGGAGATCGCTGATCTGGTCCGAGTCACAGACATCCCGGTCTCCCAGAATTGTGACTTTATCCCCATAGACGGGTAACCCCACCTCGGATGTAAAGGAAAAGATGGCACGCAAGACTCGCGACATGGTCATTTAACAATTTATTGTGTTTTTGTTTCTCTGTATGTAAATTATTATATGTATGTTATCTGACGAGAGTGCCCTGTGGTCTTGTGGCTGTGCATACTCCTCATGAAACTATATAAAGCATTACATTACATTAGAAACGACGCTCGGTGAATAACGCACACTGTCACTGACCCTCGTATTTATACAACATTGGTTCACAGAAATGTCCAGCTTGATGACGTCACGACAACACGTTGAAAAGGGTACATTGACCTACTTCCGACAAGTGGCGCCACCCGACCAATTTCACGTCACCGGAAAGTGAACGCTAGTGAGCCTTGATACTGCGCATTGACCTTGGCCGAGTGACCTCTCCGAAAATTAATATGCAATTAGGTAAATGTGTCCTATTCTGCCCAACATGTTGAGACTCGCTGACCCCTACTTACGAAGTTATCTCCCTATGACCTGCTTCCTTTTGACTGTGCGCATGTTGAAATAAACCGTTCTTACAGAAAGGGCAGGAAACCGCAGATTGATATTTGAAATTTAAATAAGACCTTTGTGACGTCACTTCCGTGTCCGGTCACGTGATGGGAAGTGACCTTTGACCCTGCGCATGGTCTGATTTTTTATTTAGATTTTAGAACCCGGTAATACTAAAGGGTCTATACAGCGTAACCATTGATTGACCAAAACATGTCGAGACTCGCTGATCCCTACTTACGGAGTTATCTTCCTGACCTACTACCTTTTGTCTATTCAAATAAACTGTTCACATGAAAAGCGTAGAAAAGCGCGCACTGACCTTTGAAATTTGCATATGACTTTGTGGTGTCACTTATGGTTCCGGTCACGTGACCTTTGAATTTGCGCACTATGTTATCTGATATTGTGCGCCTGTGTAGGGAAAAGGTAATTTCCGGTCACGTGACCGGAACCGAAAGTGAGGTGACAAAGTTCATATGCAAATTTCAAAGGTCAGTGCACGGTTTTCTACGTTCTACGTTCCTCTCTTACTCATCAACCCGAATATATATTCAATATCAAACAGTCAAAGTATGACTATAACCAGTATGAACACAGGAACAAGGGAAAACGGCTCTCATAATAGAAATAGATGAAATATGACAAACAACAGAGAGAAAAGAAGACAAAATCAAGATATAGTGTTGTTCAAGTTTTATTAATTATTTGGTAAACAGTTCAACATTATATAAATGTATATATACATACAATATCGGTCACAAACGTTCTCATACATACTTCGTCTGTATTAAATCTACTTCATTCATAAATGTATAAAATACAATTGATGAGTGAGGATATAAATACAATTTATGACTCAGGAAAAACAGGTGAGTGGTGAGTGAGGAATTGGTGACTTGTCGCTGAGATATGGAGCGACTGTATTGATCTGACTTAAGCCAGATTGCACCGATATTTATCGTACATGTATACTATATAGGTCAATCGGCTAAAATTAACCATTGTACACAGACCCAATGGCAGATTCCCACATTAATCCTTGGACAATGCTGCTTTGCTAAGGTGTAGGCGACACGGATGCACAGCACGTGGGCCACCGTGATCTTCGGGTTGTTCTCATGATTCCTCCCTTATGTTTATAGCATGGAGCGGGTTTTTGGACTATTGATAGCTGGTGTAAATATGATAATATGGATAAAATATTCCCGCCATTCCAAGAAAGTAGCAACAAGCTTACATTCATAATAACCGTGGCAACCTCCGGTCGAAAATATACCAGTTATCATCGATTAAAATGATATTCTGGGTAAAGGCATAGGGAAGCGCTCGGAATAACAAATCGGAGCTCAAGCGGTCAGTCAGGTGTCGCCCCCCCCCCCAACGCTGCCATCGAGGCCTGACAGCATTGTCCAGGGATAAACTTGAACTATAGTGAAAATTGCCCATTAAAGCATCCAACTACATGCATCTGACGACACAATCACAGTATCCTTAGAAAGCTGTTTGTGGTCTCTTCTTTAGCCATTCGGCAATTTTAGGTACAGCAGCAATTCGGTCATGATGTTCTTTGAACTTGGGGTATTTTGCAATAAGCCGGTCCCCTTCCACCGGAAAAGTTGTGGTAAGCCAAGATTCAAGATGAAAGAGTGCTAAATCTGCCCACGTGACCTGAAAAGAAATTTAAAAAAACATATACCATCCACGTAGGGAACTGCGTTTGGACAATATTTGGTCAACAGACATTGGTATAATGGCATTCTCTCTGCGAAATAAGTGGGAGGTAACCTATTTACTTTCCGCGAGACTCGCTTCTTGGAGAATGAATCGATGGCTGTGGTGACCACGTGATTGAAAGTGAGAGCTTAAATGTCAAATCGTAGCGACATGTGTCAAAGTTGGAGGGGGAGAAATGGTAACAATTAATTTTGACCATTCTTACTGTTGGAGACTACGTAAAATCTCTTTGGAAAACTACCTTTTGGTCTTTGCTACTAAATATTGTATCCAGTTTGGGTTTATCGGCTCTCCAACTGATACGGCTCGAAATTAATCGTTCAACTTTTTATGTACAAATCCATGTACGACAGGCCTACTGAATCAGGTACAGCGAAATTGTCTTAATAAGTTATTCATTTCTAACCCATCTCACCTTATCTCCAACTAGGAACCCGGATGTGCTTTTCCTCAGGTGATCTTCAAATTTGTCCATCATTTCCGGTCCTAAACCATTCAAAAACTGCTTTTTCAGGCGATCCTGTGAATATAGGATACAAGACGATCGGCATATACCATATATTTACATATAACCTAAAAATAAACGATATTTCGTGTTTCCAAAGTCAAAGGTGCGAATGTGAAGAAGATTGCTGTTTAAGTTGCACAAGGCCTTCGCGCGACAACAAATTCGCCACATGTATAGGTGCACTATTTTCGGAGCATTAAAACCAAAAAAAAAAATGAAATCGGAAAAGCGAAGGGGGAGTGGGGGAAAACACAAACTGGACTGGAGGTGATGTGACAGCAGTATTTTTTTTATGGAGCCTTAGATTATCTCCCTTGGCCAAGAGAAATAGGGGTGTCCCGTGATCCGAATATTTAGCTTTAGGAAGCGCGAAACGACGCCATTGCCCGCATGACGTCCCGCCAAAATTAGGCACCGCCCGGGGCGTGCTTTGGCTTTGATAATATTGCAAAAATCGGAAATAAGTGTTTTTAAATTACGATAGAACAGAACAACTTTGAAGATGTTGTTGTCCCTAAGTTAAAAGGCATTTGCAAACAAAACTGATCACCGGTAAAAGTTCGTTAATAAATATAACCCAGCATTGCCAATGCTAACAAATGGCTTGCTCCCTAACTTGAGTCTAACGTCACACGGGCAACATAACGTCATTCCGTGCCTCTACTATAGACTCTGACTTTGGGATATACCTATTCAATTATCCCGCACCACTTATTGCATCCCCGCTAAAACCAGGGGAAGTAACTGTGGCCTTATTTCTAGCGAGCTCGTCAGTATTGACAATTTGACAAGTCGGGATGCGAGAAATGAACATTGAGCTCACTGGAGAGAAGGAACTGACCATTTTCGACTGTCAAAACAACATTCAACCTACTCGGCTATCGACATCTAGATCTAGATCGGCTATCGACACTCAGATGTAAAACAACACTGGGAACAGACGGCTACTGTCCACTGTACTAAAAAAAAAGTTGAGCAAGGAAAATATCTGTCGAGATTTCCTGGACTGGGTTCGCGCAAGTGGATAATCCACGGTTACCTCATGTAAAATCCAAGATGCCCTCATGTAGCATTCGTTATCCGTAACTTCTTACCTTGTTATCTTGAAGCGTCTCGAAGAAATAACTAGTCATAGGCTCAGTTAGATCATCGATTGTGGCTATAAGACCATCCACACGTGCCTCCTCTATTCTAGTTTGTCCAGCCAATCCTAATAATACAGGAAAGAAAATATATTGAAGGGGAACAACTCTTGGCGTCAAGTGAACTCGTCAGATCGCGACCAAATTGCCTCCCCTGTTATTACGATAATCTTGCTAATGTATTCCACCAGGACTCAGGTAGTTCCTTCCCGAATTATGTTGCAAAACAGAAGAGACAGAAGATTCGAAGAGACTGTGTTAGGGGAAAAAGATGAAATTGAGACTATTGATATGATATGATATGATATGATATGATTTTATTGTACAAATACGCCCAAATTGGGCCGGGGTACAAAACAATAGATCAACAGAAGAACGATTAACATATATATACTATGACTGCGATATTATACTGCAGATACTGCATATGCTGTAACAGCTAATGCTATGATAGGTACCGGTATTAATAGAACAGAATATAGATGGAATGCATGATATGTATGCATCTAATACATACATGTAATGAATCCCTTGATACCATATCTCAAGTTGTTATTACAATCAGGAATAAAACAGTCAACATACCGAATTCTTTGGCTAGATATCTCTCGATCGCTCTACTCTGGCCTATATACTCGTCTCCTATCTTCAACACTGGTACACGTCCGAATGGAGTCTCTGTTGGGATGCAAATAAATATTGACAATGATATATCTTTGTTAAGTGCCTATTTACATAAACCCCAAGAGAAGCATCATGGTTAAATTCAAAATGGCGGCCACGATGGTGCACCAGAAATGTTGCGTTCATGATGGTTTTCTTCAGAGGTTTAGCATTATGCTGCCTAAATACGTCTGAAATTGATTTTTGTTCCATCTGAATAATTATTGAATTGTTTTGTAATTTAATTATTGAGCATGTAGTTTCACGTGTACCAGTCTCTGGGATGCCCGCCTCCTATACACACATCGTCTCTAATTTTTCTTACTCACTTGTGGGACTAGGAATGTCAATCCTATCACACTGCAGGCTATATACAGCACATGAGCTCGTTACATTTGCTAATAGGTTAATTAAGTTTCTTCGGTGGGGGATGGCGGATCGAGAGTGAGAAAGGACTCCGTTGACCCCACCTTATTTTACTTCCTAGATCCCGGTCTGTCTCAATGAACTCAATTAACAACGATAACGAGCACCTGTGATATACATGTACAGTACAGATGTTATGGTTAATGTCCTGATGATTATTGTCCCTTCTCATATCATTTTATATGGATAAATGTCCGTCCTTTTGCAAATATGCAGACAAGTGTCCAAGCTGGGTTAGAAGATAGATGCCGGGCACTTTTAGTCACCGGAAATTTAGCCTCCTCACCCCCATGAACATTTGTAATACGATACGCATAAAGAGTCAGAAAACATCAGCTCTGGCACAGGGGCTCGTGATTGTAGTAAGTTTATCGGGGGATTGGGGGCGAGGGAATAAGGAACTTTGCCCAACTCCCCCGATCCCTTTCAATAAATTTAATACCAATTAACAACGATAACGAACTCCTGTGAAATCTGAGGAAGTGGGGCCAATCCCACTCCACGGTCAGATTGGCATGCTACAGAAACGATGTAAATCTATGCCCCACAACTTGTTCGGAAGATATATTCGCACTTTCTCGCAGATTGGAACTGTAAAAAGAAAATTATCAGCTGAGTAATCTTCATGATCTTGGGGATGTAATTATCACACTGATATATACAAGATTTTATCAGAACAATCGTATTTGATATTTGGAAAAAATTATTCCCCAATTTGATACATTTCGGTAGAATTAACCAGAAAGGACAAGAGAAAAGAAAAGTAAAATCACTTACTGGGTTTCAACTTCAGCCATTCTGGACTATCATGGCCTATTTTTTCGTCGAAGGGGATACGATGGTCCATGTATTCCACCCCAGCGATGGCGAACAACAATCTGCTCACTTCTGCGCGTACGCGCATGTTAAAATATATCAGTTCATATTTAGACATTATTGAAGAATAGTATATGGCTGCTGCTTATGTTACGTTGTACTTCAGTTCTTCATAATATCGGATCGTGAATTAATCTCAGTAATAGAAATGTCCTAGCTCTGCAGGCCTCTCCACTTGTATGTTCTATATTGACCCGAATGTTAAAGTTCAAGACTATGTACGGTCGAATAATTTTACAGGTAGGCCTACGCCAACCGAACAGATCAAGTTGACCTCGCCCCCCCCAGTCAGTTATGCATGATTTGTACGGTTTCTTTACATGTTCTAAAACAAGTAGGTTACACGCTATACGAATAACTATAGTTGACCATCTGTGCCACAATTCGTCATTTTAAATACCGGTATGATATAAAATCGTCAAACCAGCAAAAAATGCCTTTAAATACTATATGCTATATAATAATATTGATAGGATGCCTGTAATTATGTTGTACCATGATAGTATGAAATCGTCAAACCTGCCATAATTCGTATTTATAGGTTGCCTATGAACAATATATCATGGTACAAAATCATCAAATATCAGTTATAAATACGGCTTCCTGGTTCTCTCCACCATTGATCCGAGATTTTACAGAGCTTTTTGTCCCTCCCTCTCGTTTGATTTTTGTTACGGCTACATTATTTTATTCCATGGTGTATACTATTTATAGGCAGATATTTTTTTTTGTCATTTAGAAAGTGATTGTATAACAGCATTTTCGGGGATACGGGCCTCCCACAAAAATAGGAGTAAGCAGACCGGTTGTCTTGAAAGAAAAAATACGGCACACCTACCGGTCTGCTACCTCCCTATTTTTGTGAGAGGCCCGTTGGCCGAGTGGTTAAGATCTCCGACATAGGCCTACAGTGCTGGCGATTAGGTGTCTTACTGTGGGGATCGCTGTACCAATTGTCAGCACTAGAATCTCTGCTAAGATAGTGTTATCCCAAAATGACGAAAATACTGTTATTTATAGGCATCCTATAAATGCCGATAATGAAAGGTTTGGCGATTTTATCAGATGGTACCAAATAATACAGGATTCCTGTAAATAGTTTGTACTATGGTATATATTATTTAGCGAATTTTTGCAGGCTCGGAGATTTTGTACCATGGTACAAAATATTTACAGGCGTCCTATAATTATTTTGTGCCAGGGTATATATTATTTTATACCATGGTATAAAATATCGACTTGTGACAAGGTTGGTCAACCATAAATAATTTATTGAACCAGCCTTCAGAGCAAGCGGAGATGGACATTTCCGTTCCGGTCTTAACTTGATCAACCATACTCCAAGGCATTCGCAATCTAATGGTTTATTAATCACATATTCTAGAAAAAAAAATAAACCACTAACGGTATGTAGTATACACCAGGTGCCCCGTGAGATGCCATCAGTGGTCCCTGTCACTGAACTAACACTGGGAGCACAAACTAATCCTATGTTGGCAGCATGAGATCACGAGGTATACGCAAGTGATTAGACAAATGAAAGTATGATATGACTTGGGGAGGCGACAAAGTCTGTTCAGTGAGAATCCGCCTTTTGCGCTATTCCTAATGCCGGTTTCGGCCGTAAGGTGGCGCTAGCGCTCACGGCACTTTGGTCTGTTCCGGTTTAGGTGTCTGCTACTGTAAACATGTGCAGGAGGGAAGGCGGGTATTGTATTTCGCCTCGTTTCGTCAGACCGGAATTCCCCAAACGAGGTCACAGCCGAGTGCCCCCAAGGAATGAAAATGTAGCTGAACACTTTCCCTGGTTTTAATACAAGGATATATATAAATATATATAATAATAATAAACAGCTTTTTGTGCAGAACTTGTACAAAAGATGCATCTATGATTTACTATTGCTGCATTGCCAACTGTGCCTCTTGCAAAGTTTGCTTGCATGTCCGTGCATAACGACAATAATGTCAGATATCCATCGATCTAAGGTTTTCGTTATATGGTCTCATAAATTTCCTTTCGATGCCGAACTCGCTGTTCCTATTCTGAACGAATGGTCACTATAGATACGACTATCATAACCTAATCTTGTTAGCAAATAGTTTAATTTGTCCATAAAATAAGCTCGGCATAATGGTTGACCTGTGTTAACAATAAATACTGGTGCTTTCCCGGTAATTTGGGGGCGCAGGTTAAGATACCTAGTCAAAGCGTGAATTGGGCACAATTTGGGTAATCTGAATAGCTAAATATTCATGCTCTTGCGAAAAGGATCTGTTTTGGAAGTCTTCAAGCGGATGTTCATTTTAGACTCATCACGATTGAATGCCACATCTTCCAAACAAAGGTTAATGTTAGGACCGGAAATCGTACAGGCGATGAATTCGCGACAGCGTAAAGACCCATGAAATGCAATACGGTCAATAAATGCAGAGAAGACCCCTGTTTGTAACAGCAAAACCAGTTGTTGTAGAATATTGAAAGTATTAGGTAAACGAGTCAGAATACTATACTTATTTGTCTTGTACACTGTTGCAAATAAGAATTAGTGCAGCATGTGGAATTCAGAATTCATTACACAATAGTTTCTCCACACCTGCTCTCAAATATTCATACCTAACACCACACAAATATAGTTTGAGCTTTAAACTAGAGTGACAATACGCAAGGATGGAGATTAACATATCCTCCGACACCCTTCGGAGCTGAGACCTAGAATATGGCACATTGTATATTTCCAGAGGAATGTCAAGAAACGTGACAGTCCACTACTATTGTTCTGTTGTGTTCCACGTGCCAACGCATTATGCCACAGATTGCTAATTGCACTATTTAGTCCAGAATCGTTTACCAGTGGTCCGGGCACGGGTGTGGATCTCGGTCGGCATAGGGAACCAGTTCTCTGGGGGCTAAATCCAATGCTAGTTAAAGGCATGCTCACTGGGTCCGTGTAAGGTTACACGGACCTCACTGGCACAGGAGCCCCAACATGACTTTGAATTGTTTGGGGGCAGATTTGATGTTTACTTCCTAGAGTTGTATGGAAAGTGGAATGCCCAGATCTGCCTGCGCCGAGGTGCAAGTGAAGTCGAAGGATGACCTAATTCCGCTGATGCAGTCAAAATTTATCATATGATTCCAGGCTCAGAACTTGTCTTTCAGGGAAAATTAGCTCATCTTCTGAAAGAATTCTTTCAGAGTTCAAAACTGTAGCAGATTTTGTCCTTTAACTAGATCTACGTGACTCTGAAATTTATTTTTCTTAATCCATGGCTCTCCGTTTCCGATCTGTTTTCTTTCTGCCAGAATCTGCCATGATTGTAGTAGATAACAAAGACAATTTGTGGAAAGAGAACGTATCAAATAAACGACAGACTGCTTTGAAAAATCTGAGCTGTAATGAATACTCTTAACTATATCTCTCTTGACCTAGTACATTTGACCAATCAGTGCTTAAGACAAAGAAGCCATGCGTTATGGACGCGGATATTCTTTGATGGACGACGGCTGAATTATAAATGACGGTCCGGAGGCCTGTAACGTAATTACACTCATGACCCAGACCTGGATTACAGCTGGACCATGGGGAAGGTCCCCATCTATATACATGGGAAGAAAGTTATCTCCAAATTGTTACATCACTCTACTCTATTCCTGCCTGGTAATAGGACATTCTAGGTTCTTGTGACTTGAGTGTGTATAGTCTTAATATGTTTGTAAACTCCATTTAACTGTACAGCTAAATTACAAATAGTTTCTGAGGGACTAGAACCTATTCCGTGAATGCGCATAAGCTCGCTTGGCTATTTAGCAGCCAATCGCTCTATGACAATACGATTTAAAGTTCGCTCCTCAGTAGGTTTGCACGCAGAGAATTAGCCAATAAGAGTGACGGTCACACACATTTCATTGCAGATAGACTACACACACTTTCACATTGGTTGAACAGGAGTCAACTTAATGAATATGCATAAACCAAGCCTATTCAAGTGGGCGGTTTTGTTTACAATCTCTGCCTTGACCGTACTGCCAATATTCATCCTTGTTGGGACTGACCAACGATTTCGTAATGTAATGGCTTTCATATCCCACGAGACGATTGCTTCTTCGAAAAGAGTTCTCACGAAGGCATTACTCTCTGCAATATGCTCACTGGGCTGATACGCAAGCGCAAGCTGGCATATTCTATCCCAGCTGATCAATCGCTCTCTAATGTGTGGAGGGGGAAGATTCTGTCCCCTTCTAGCCCAGAACAGTCTCTTTACTCGAGCTGACGTTATGAATCTGTATGTCCGTTATTTCTATTCTTCTTTTGGTTTCTCAATACATCTATTTGAGTGTAGTAGATGTAAATATAATTCACGATACTCTTAACAAAGACAATAGACTGGCCTGCGATCGTATAACGTGGAACTATATTTACAGCGCGGATACGGAAGATTCATTGGAGTGATCGGGCCATAGATAAACAAACACACGTCTTCATGTCAAGGTCAATGAAAACCTGCAGTAGTTGTAATCACTGTGGGCAGTTTGGACTCTGTTGAGATTGATGTAAAAGGTCACTTCTGGTCAGTGACGTCACATCGTTGTGCTTTCTGCAGAGGCGCTTTCCTCAGAAACTCTAGCTTTGGTAGTTGTATACAGGGGGAGGTGTACCGATACCGGTTCTATTTCCAGGTTGTAGTCATAGTGTAACCCGCTCACCCCCTCATTTTCTCACTGCCAAGGTTTCCATTTTGATGCTAAGCCACGTCACACCTCTGTCGATTTTGTAAAACTGCTCTCCATATATTACCGTACTTGAAATGTATAATGGCATAGTTGACGAAACTTCATAGATAGAAATTATATTGTTTGACAGGTTTCGCGTAATAATCATGATATTTAAGTTAGATTTGAAGCTATTCCCCAAAAGCGGAAAACGGATCGACGCTTGGTGAATGCTATTATGCTCCTGGCTGAAATACTACATCGAATATTTATCTCGTGCATTATTCATGAGTATACTTAACACATCTGACACCGTGACATACTGAACCGACCAGTGGAAATGCAATTATTTTACTGCCCCCCTCAACTTAACTACGCAATTATTGGTGTACACAGGAACACAGAGAGGTTACGTCTTCGTGCCAAATAAAGAATTCATATTTTAGTCGCGTGCCGCATGCAGTCTGAACGGCAAATGGTGATTGTAATGGCTAGACCCGGAGAGAGGACCCGGACAGGGGAAAGCTCTGTGTTCGCGACCATGACGTCAGATTAAAACAGTTATTCAGTAGAGAGAGGGTCTAACAGAACTCTTGGGGAGGAGAGTAGATCAAACCACAATTATTTCAGGCTCTGGCTGGTCCGATCGCGCACTTCCTAAGACAGCTGACCACAGCACGGGAGATTGGTTCAGAATGTTCGTTTAAAGGTGTAATTTAAATGTCATGTGACGGGCCTGGTATTTCGCCCGAGAAGAGGTGTACGATTGTCACTATATTAAAGCCTAATTTAACGTCCCCTAAAATATTATAGCTATAAGACAGTGCCGGAACAGTGTCGGGGCAATAATAGCGCAACACCATGCACGACGGGGCCGTGACAGTGCTAGGACAGTACAGCGCCGTGACATTGCCAGGACAGCACCGGGACAGTGCCAGGGCAGCGCCGGGGCAGGGTGAAGACAGTGCCGAGACAGTGCCGGAACAGTGCCAAAACAGTATCAAGACAGCGCCGGGACAGCACCAGGACGGCGCCGAGACGCCAGGACAGTGTCGGGGCGGCGATGGGACAGTATCAGGACAGTATTATGACAGGGCCAAAACAGCGCCGGGGCAGTGCCTCGACAGTGCCTGGGCAGAGTCACAGAGTGCCGGGATAGTGCCAGGAGAGCGTGGAGACAGTGCCAGGACTGTATTGACGCAGCGACGGGGTAGCGCTAGGACAGTGTCGGGCAGTATCGGGGCAGCGCTAGGACAGTGTCGAGGCAGTACCAGGGCAGTGCCTGACAGTGTCGGGGCAACGCTGGGGCTGTACTAATTCAGCGCCAAGCAGTTCTGGACAGGCTCGAAAGTGCACCAGGCAGTATCTAGAGGCAACAGGCAGTAGCTTATACGAGGAAGAAAAGGCTGGTGAGCCGCCACTGATGTGACCTCGTTCCAACGAAATAAGAGAAGATTGAGTCCTACGACATACCGAGGGTAAGGGGCCATCAGTCAGTCCCTCTCCCCAAGGGATAACAACTTACGACAAATGCGGGCAGACCGAGACGACACAATTAGCTGAGGGTACACTGGCAATACCGAGACGACCGACCGTCTGGGCTTCGTATTCTGAAGAAGGAAGGCATACCATTAGACGAAGCCAGATGAAGCGGACTTCACGGGATTGCGAAATGCTCTGGAGAGACGATTTTCCCTCCCAAATCAGGCTGATTTATATAAATCACAGCTGAAGTTACGATGACGTCAACGAGGTGACGGTCTACCTGAACTGGGGCAGGCATTTGTACGACTCATTCCAAGGACATACCGTGGGTATGAAGCCAGCAACCAGCCCACCCCAACTTTCCATCAGGAGGGTCCAGCAACCAGACCGCAAATTATGCGCCACAACTATTAATGATCTCAATTAAATGATCACTGTCAATATAAACTTCGTATCTTGTATATTGTAAATCATATTTATATATATATTTCTATCTCAGCAATATTCTTAGACTTTCTGCCTGAGCTACGCGGTTCAGGTATCTTATGTACATCGCGCCTATGCTGAATACACCACTGTAAACCTTTATAGTTATCTCAAGTCATATTTAGAGGTGTCATCTTCCCTACCCTCTCATCTTTACCATTGAGGGGCTTCTCGGTGATATCCAGGACCAGTACCCAGTACTTTAGGTAACCTAATCTCGTTTTACGGCACACGATACATTTGAATTCGTGGAAGTACAGAATTTATGATGAATAAATATGGAAATTAATGAATGGATATGAAGTGTTACTTAGAAAGAGGGACGCCCACTAGTCGTGACGTTCGCAAGTCAGGCAGCTATCACCGTGTCCCATCATTACAAACACCATGGTCTACCTTACACAGTCCATGAACAAACAAGCTGCCCTTCATTTAAACCGTCAGATATCGAGTGGCCTTCTGACGTACTGGCTCTTGATTGTTGAGTGACCCAATCTGGTTGTCTGACGTCAGCACCTGACCCGTGTGACCTCACACAACCTCATCAATGAATTAGTAGGTTTGGCAAATCCGTTTATCAGGGCTCCCGACGGTACGGATGAAAAAGGGAAGGAAGTGTCTGGTAGCGAGGGTGCTGTGTCCCATTTTGCAGCAGTAGTTGTATGCAGACAACTCAAACTATGACAATTTCGAAGACAAAATCATTTTCAGAAAATATTTTCGCTTTTAGAAATAGTAGAGATCGATACCGGTCATCGATGTTGTGCACAAGTTGAAATACCATTTCGTTTATTGCTGATATGACCTCATTGGAAAATATATAGAACATATATGATTAGCGTGAATTGATCTATGGCGGGAAAGCTGCAGCCGTTCACTCCGAGCCTGCGCTACATACACCAACGGTTTCTGAACTCTCGATTTCTATCTACTCACATCATTATTACGACTTGAACTCGTCCTTTCACTACTCTCTCAAATATTTATTTATTGTATCATACATATTTGAACCAACCTATCGGAGATATCTATAACTACATAGACATAAGCTTATGAATGATAAAACGGCACAAAAACCGTGATGCGTATCATGGCGAGCATAATAACAAGTGAAAGGCTGCCTTGAGCTATGTATATAAGGACAGATAAATGAGCAGATCAACATCAGTATTCGCCTGGTCTAAATATCGGTCTTTGGTCTTTTAATCAGCCAGGCCGCGATAGGAATCTCTTCTGCGATTCGTTCACTGTGCTGTTTGCAGTTCCCAAAAGGGCCGAGGAAGAATGCGCCTTCTTCAGGTAAGACGGCTTCAACCCAAGAGCGCAAATCAAATATGCATAGATCGGCTACTGTCATCTGAAATATAAAAATTAAAAAATATTCTCCTCTTATTATCAGAATTGTAACCTTCTGTCTTCATATTATAACAATCACAGTTGAGTATCCCCTCAAAATCGTGCGTATACTCATACAGTTTCTATGTATAATTAATAGATAAATGTAACAGAAAGCGTCACCCATGATGTGGGTATTGCAGCAGGCAATATTGTTAAGCTAATAACCTTAAGCAACTATAGGTGAAATGCCATGTGTTTTAGAGAGGATAAATCCATTGACGGCAATAGGTTACCGGTACATCTCTGCTGATATGCTAATGTACAGCTTCATAAAGACAATCATAGTGGATGATATTATTGACCCAGATCTGATCCCGCGATTCCCTTTCAACGAAAAACGGAAGAACATGATCGAACGTTCAAATTAACCTTAAATATTTGTGTTTATTAATTAAAATTAGCATGTACCCAGACTGTTGAAAGGCTGTGATTACACCATCATCAATGCTACGATTATCGCTCTGGTGTGTTGGGGCAGTATTCTTCTCAGTGTAGTTCAGATTCCTGAAATTGTCTACACCTCACATCGAGTAATTCAGAGCAACAGAATATTCATGTTGCCGAACTCACTTTGAGCTATCTACTAATCCGTTCGGAAGAAAAGTTCTCAGTTTCGGAAGGGTATACACATCGCTGAATATCAACCCCATATGTTTACGAAATTCGGTGATTGAATTAACCATGCTGCAAAATCGTCGAGATGCTAAGAATCCAAGAATTTCACATCATGGCTGCCATACAAGAGAAGGTTAAAGATGGGGTTAGCCCCAAAATCGACGTATTTTGTCAATTTCCACCTGTGTGTTTTTGTTTCTCAGCAGCTAAGCATGATAGTTTCTATATTTGACGAGAGTGGGGCTAATATATACAATGAATGCAATAATATTTGGTCAGATAAATTTGAAACTAGGGATTTCTGTCTCGCGTTTGAGTGACGTAGCGACGCTCACTCGAATCAGAAAACTAAGCAGCTGCCTTCGTGGAGTAACGTCGTGGCTCGTTCCTAAGGTTCGATAATGCATACTATCAGTAGTCTCCCTTGCCTTAAGGCAACCGATACTGTCGCTTGGGACCGCTTGATCCTACTCCGCGCCAGGGTCTCGTGTTATAATGGCGGATATAGTGACTCGAGCCGCACTAGTAGGAATCCACATGTTGAAACTTCTTTCAAGCACAGTACCACGTCAAAACTCCGAGCAGTGCATGTCAGCTGCCATGGAGATAGGCTTGAGATGAAAAGCCAAAAGAAACTCAAACTCAGACGAGACATTTCGGGGGCAGAATCGAGGGAATATTCAGTTCATTCAAATATATATTTTATCTCCCGATATGAGAGAAATACACTGAGGACTATGTGAGCGGACACACATCGTATTGTACATGTATGTACTGTGCCACAAGTCCGGTGGATCACGGTTTACAGCTGAGAACTGTACAATCCCTACATCGTTATTGCGCGAGGTCAAATTACTGCCAAGCGGTCGCGAATGCGCTCGGTCCATGAGCAGATGGAACATCACTAGGCCAGCGCTCTTCGGTTGGTGTAAGTCCGCAAAACTAAGTACGCATGTCTGACACTGTCAGGAGTGCTTAGAAAAATAATCAATAAAGTGCACATTATTTACTGTGAACGTTTAGGCAACAAACATCTATCAAATGTGTTGTTTAGTACACTTCGAACATCGGTCGCTTGAAAGTGGAAACTGTGATGACGTCAGCTCTTTCTGTCGTTCTTTTACACTGATTGACCATGATTGACACTTACGACCGGTACTTCGAGCACCGACCGTTTGAACTAACATGTCGATTATGTTCAACAGCATATGTCGGCAAAACGCACGTATCTACGCTTGCCGATATGGCCGTCAAAGTTGTTAAATTGTTAAATATCAATTTCTTTCATTTTCTCGTGAATGGTAGACCAAATTTTTTTTGGTTAAAATTGTTTCAATTTGTACCTGTCGAAACATGTCACTTTTGCAGACTTTAAGAAACTTCGATTTCAGCCTTGATTATGAGGCATCTTTTTAATGTCACAGTTGAAAAATGCATGCTCTGCATATGATTTGCAGATGTCTGTTGCGAAAGCACGAGAGTTCTTCTCGCATTATTAAGACTATCTCGGAGGTACGTGTATTTAGGAATGTGGAACAGGGCCGAATTCTCTCTGTCTGAGTTGGAAGTCGACGGAGACCTAAATAGTGAACGGCACCTTGGGAAATTTCAATTATTCAAGCACGAGATATTCTAATTCGCTTGAAAATGTTACCCACAAGAGGTTGCTCCTTCACATTATTCTTTGCTACAACCGATTTCATAGCCTCTTCCACTGACTCTCAATGGGCCTGTGAACGGGCGGTTACCGATTGTGAAGTTTCTCTCAGTGAAAATGCGCGCGCACACTATTCTAGATCTAAAAATAGAGTAACCAATCAGAGGGTTTCTAATGGAGGATGTCATGATTCGAATTTAACCAATCAGCGGGCCTTTTAGACCGCCAGTTAGCAGACTTTGTTTTTGGTAAACACAGTTTGCTCAGGGGAGACTACTGATTTCCAAGCCCTGAACTTAAAACCGGAAGCGAGTACGCACAAAAAGAGGAAAAGAGTATCGGGTATCATTACACCCGAAAGTACTAACCTCTTGAACATACCAGAACATTTTACTGATAGATTTCAGTGAAAGCCTGAAGGAACATTGAATATTTTTACGTCCAGTTAAGTGGATACTTGAAGGATAGTAACTATTTCAGAAATACTCACAGAATCTCCAACAAGAAATCCCGAATCACTGCTTCCTAACCTGACTTCAAATACTGAGAAATTGGCTCGACCTTGTGACTCGAAAAACTTGTGCTTCAACTGCTCCAACTAATAGAAAAATAAATCAACATTTGCACTTTTAAAAAGTTCGGTTCAATACGAAACCAAATTTGGTTCTCTCAGCTACACGGTTATATAACCAAACTAAAACCAGAAATATAGAAGTCAAGTATGGTTGCTCACAGAACTTAGAACCCGTTTTTTAACAAGAATTGTGCTTCTATATTTTGCAGAAAAAAAAGATCCAATATCAATGTACGTACAAAAAAAAAGAATAGAAAGAAAATAAGCACACAATAAAAACACACCCACACACGCCCACACAGAGAATATGCACATTATATCACTGATATTACGGTACATGTCAGCTCATTCTACACATGGTCGAGTTATACAAGAGAAATTCTTCCTCCCTCACTTGGCACTCAGCATTAAAAGGATATATCTACAAATGGATGATGTGACTGGGTGCGAGGGATAGGTACTGTGCTATTTCCTCGATCTGCATATAGGGAGAATAACGTTAGCTACATATATAACGGGAAATAATTCTTGAAATCTCATTTCTGTCTTCTGATTTAGGAGTCATACCAAAGAGTTGGATGCAAAACCGGCAACACACGTGAAAAGAAATAAACCGAGTATCTAGGAAACCCCATGTTCTTCTTAACATGTTCTTCTTTGTTCTTCTTTTGAATTTACCCATAATATTATGCACGGAAATCTAGTATAGAGCAGCACCTTTCAAGTGTCAGTGTATTTTTTATTTTTTTTTATTTGAAGCCAATCAGTGTCAAAGCAAAGGTTTCGAAGAATACATGACAAAACCGCAAAGCATGAGTCTGTAATATTTTAGTTATTATGGTATATTTCGAGATCATATCATCTTAGTTGATCGAATCAATCGAGACGGATCCTCGATTCATTGGAGATCAATCGATAAATTTCTCTGGTGAAACCGGAAGGGATGCCTGTAGATTTCTTCCGCTTTGCTTGTAGCGATTGTAGCTTCCGAATTTTGAGATGGGTATGGAATTTATTAGTTTCTATCGAAATGGTATATAACTAGCATGTTCTTCCAGTCCAAATCGCGAAGAAACCGATAGAGATGAACCGAGACAATTCGAGACGAGAGAGATTTATCGGTATTATAGGCTTATCGAGAAACCGTCTCGATCCATAAATAACTCGTTATATTGCGGCTTGAATGCAAACCCTTATGTCTTGGACAATTTAATTATATTTATGACGATATTTTACACACACACACAAAAATGTTCCTGGGTGGGTGCAAATTAGTATTTGTTTAAACAACAGGGACATTTTAGGTTTTTTCCATTTTGTAAAATAATTTGACAAAACAGTTGAATATGGAATAATTTGAATGATAAAGCTTTACCCTTTCCGGAGATTTTTCATGAAAGATTTCGACCAGATAATTGACCAACTCTCCAGCTGCCTCAACATACATGTCCACCTCTGCCCGCTCTATACCGTCCTTCCCTGCCAGATCTGACGTGAACAATGGAATACAAACATGTATTGATAAAATGTTCACCATATAGTGGGTTTCTTTGCTTAGACGCAGATGCTAAATTTGATCTGTTTTAAGTAATCTTTAACTTAGGGACCATATAAATTTATATATTTCATCTTATATCGTGTACAACGAACTAAGATCTACACAATTATTATCATTGAAGCACGATCTACATTTTTCTCTTCTCTTAAGCACCATAAGACTTGTTTGTGGTACCCCCAGACAACATTACATTGGGTGGCGTCGTGATGTACGGTTGGTGCCAAATTATCCGATGGTCAACAACTGATGGGATGTTAAATGTGACAAACATACTATGGAGAGAGTGAGGGAGAATTGAGGCAAACATACAAATGACCTTATTATAAAAACTTATCGACCTTATTAAAAATTACGCGAGAAAATCAATGAATTACAACGGCACCCCGTGCAAAGCCGGAATCTAAAACAACCCCAATATTTTCAGTATTTTGGGATTACATTATCTCGGTATATCATAGCTATATCTGGTGGTCACTGGTTCGAATGAGATGAGAGGGTGACCGTAATGACACAGCTCCCATAGCAGAATACATAATATATTTGGCATTTAGATAGTGATTGTATAACAGTATTTGACTTATTGTGAGATTAAACTATCTTATATAGCACATATTCTAGTGCTGAGAATTGGTCGAGTCCCATGTAGGATTCGAACCAGCGACCATCAGAGTAAGGCACGACAGCACTATATGTGGAGAATCTAAAGCACTGGGCCAACGGGCCTCCGACAAAAATACGAGGTTGAAGACCGATAGTCTTGAAAGCAAAACATACAGTACCGTTACCGGTCTGCTACCGCCTATTTTTCTGGATCTGGTTCAGATCGCCAACATATGCTGGCGGTTGGGTGCCTTACGCTGGTGGTCACGGGGTTGAATGATATGAGAGGGTGTGCATTGCATATAGTCTGGGAGCTGGGCGAGGTTTAATTAACATGGAAGGTGCAAAAGGTTTGGGGTGCCGGGGGTGTAGTACTAGCCGGCCCTTACACAGAACGGCCATTCTTACGTTCCGCAGGTGGTGGGTGTGGTAGGGGGCGCCACCAGAAAACCCCCAAAAGTTGGATTTAATTAACATGAGAGGTGCAAGTTCCATTTCTATGCCAAATGATTACGGACACCACACTTAATGCAAATCTGAAACATAAGAATGGGATTTCTGGTGGAAAGATCACTTAAGAAAGACGCTAATTAGCACTAATTAAGGTTTTAATTAACATGAAAAGTGCAAGTATAAAACCAACTCAGGAATGTACAGGGCAGTTGTCTGATTCAGAATCACTAACGTAAGAATGAATATTGTGGTGGAAAGTTCACTTAAGAAGAGGTCAAAGGTCACTAATTAAGACCGAAACTAATTAAAACGGCTGTATCTCCTGACCTACATTATACAGCAAGTTGTAATTGGTGTCAAAATGAAGACGGAGTGAAGATGCACCACTGGAATAGAAAAAGTTTCAAGAATGTTACATTTAACTAGGTCAAATTAGGGGAAAACAGCTAAAAATGTACCCAATTCACCCCCGGGGCTAATTAGCGACTTAATCAACATGAAAGGTGCATGTATGAAACCAATGGGAATTTGTAGAGTGTGGCCACCTGAACATGAATCACCAACTTAAGAATGAAAATTGTGGTGGAAAGGTCACCTAAGATTAGGTCAGCCAACACGCCACGACCCCTAATTAACTTAAGGAAATTGTGGTGGAAAGGTCACCTAAGAAAGGTCATCACACGCCCAATGACCCCAGTTTTCAGTGAATTGTTCATTCAGCTCCCCATGCTACCACATCGCAACGACACAGGAAGCCCATAGACATTCAATGATCATCAATCATCGCAATATGTGCAGGTTTTGATACTTAATACAAATTACATGTATAGTGCAGGTGAGTCAATAAATTCAACTATAAATGCAAAGGTTCATCGTCAGAGTAGGCCTATGTAGCAGCAGGCCAACTGAATGCATGATGGGCCCATGGGGCGCCAGACACGCAATTTAAATCCAGTTTTGAAAAATTTAATTTGAACAGTCGTGTGTACAGGCAAATGAGACAAGGCAGTATTATAATATCAGTAATTCTCTTCCAGGTTGCTTTTCGCCATGGCTACACCCAGTTGCTCCAGTGACCCCCATGAGTGTGCGTCATCCGAGACTGCAGATACAACCAGAAAATGTATCCTCCATGTGGACCAGCCAGAAAAGCAGAAACAAGCGGACATTTTGCTGTTCAAACCAGAGCAGTGGACATCGGTAATTGAAGCGGCATCTCGACGAAAGCAGATGACAAACTTTGATAGATCCAAGTACTACCCTGTAGTTCAGTCACTCCCGGCCGAACCGCTCAGTGACGGTGGATATCATGTCTCTTGCTATAAAAACTTCACGGCAGTCTCACATGAGAGGACAGAGACAAGGCCTACTGAGGGGACGCCCAGTACAAAGCATCTGCGTTCTGCTTCTGAATTCTCCCCCGAGCCTGCGTCTACATCTGGCATTTTTCCTAAAAAATGCCTTTTCTGTAATAAGGCCAGGAGAAAGAAAGGCGGTTCAGAGGAAAGACTTGCAGCTTGCGAAACAAAGCAAGCTGAATCGACGATCAAGGCAGCGGCAAGAGTGAGGAAAGACAACAAACTTCTTGCTGCAATATCGGGTGTGGACTTTGTAGCGAAGGAGGTCATGTACCATCACAGTTGTAAAAAGGCCTACATAAAACTACCGACACTATTGTCAAAGGACAGTTGTGAAAAGACTAAAATAGGACTTGAAGGTATCTATTCATATATTGAGAGGTCAGTTATCTTGAATAGGAGACCTGAACTTCTAACTTCAGTGTACGCTCAATATGTAGAGATGTGTGAAGATGTTGGGGAGACCCCCATTACCACAGCCCAAAATTTGTTGAAAAACATAATGAACAAATTTGGGGAGCGTTTGGGGGTACAGGGTCAGTCAGCTAAGAAAACAGGTAGCATTTTGTATGCAGAAGGTGTGCCTGAGGAGACGGTTCGAGCTGCATATGATTATTTGTCTTCAGCAGAAGCACGTATTCGGAAGGCAGCTTTGGAACTGCGAAAAGCAATAAAGGATGTGAGGAGAGATCCTCTTGTAGATCCCCCAACACTGGAAAATTTGCTGAAGACAAATAATCATATGCAGCTCGAACCGTCTCCTCAGGCACACCTTCTGCATACAAAATGCTACCTGTTTTCTTAGCTGACTGACCCTGTACCCCCAAACGCTCCCCAAATTTGTTCATTATGTTTTTCAACAAATTTTGGGCTGTGGTAATGGGGGTCTCCCCAACATCTTCACACATCTCTACATATTGAGCGTACACTGAAGTTAGAAGTTCAGGTCTCCTATTCAAGATAACTGACCTCTCAATATATGAATAGATACCTTCAAGTCCTATTTTAGGCTTTTCACAACTGTCCTTTGACACTAGTGTCGGTAGTTTTATGTAGGCCTTTTTACAACTGTGATGGTACATGACCTCCTTCGCTACAAAGTCCACACCCGATATTGCAGCAAGAAGTTTGTTGTCTTTCCTCACTCTTGCCGCTGCCTTGATCGTCGATTCAGCTTGCTTTGTTTCGCAAGCTGCAAGTCTTTCCTCTGAACCGCCTTTCTTTCTCCTGGCCTTATTACAGAAAAGGCATTTTTTAGGAAAAATGCCAGATGTAGACGCAGGCTCGGGGGAGAATTCAGAAGCAGAACGCAGATGCTTTGTACTGGGCGTCCCCTCAGTAGGCCTTGTCTCTGTCCTCTCATGTGAGACTGCCGTGAAGTTTTTATAGCAAGAGACATGATATCCACCGTCACTGAGCGGTTCGGTCGGGAGTGACTGAACTACAGGGTAGTACTTGGATCTATCAAAGTTTGTCATCTGCTTTCGTCGAGATGCCGCTTCAATTACCGATGTCCACTGTTCTGGTTTGAACAGCAAAATGTCCGCTTGTTTCTGCTTTTCTGGCTGGTCCACATGGAGGATACATTTTCTGGTTGTATCTGCAGTCTCGGATGACGCACACTCATGGGGGTCACTGGAGCAACTGGGTGTAGCCATGGCGAAAAGCAACCTGGAAGAGAATTACTGATATTATAATACTGCCTTGTCTCATTTGCCTGTACACACGACTGTTCAAATTAAATTTTTCAAAACTGGATTTAAATTGCGTGTCTGGCGCCCCATGGGCCCATCATGCATTCAGTTGGCCTGCTGCTACATAGGCCTACTCTGACGATGAACCTTTGCATTTATAGTTGAATTTATTGACTCACCTGCACTATACATGTAATTTGTATTAAGTATCAAAACCTGCACATATTGGATTGATGATTTGAATGTCATGGGCTTCCTGTGTCGTTGCGATGTGGTAGAGTATGGGGAGCTGAATGAACAATTAATCACATTGAAAACTGGGGTCATTGGGCGTGGTATGACCTTTGACCTATTCTTAGGTGACCTTTCCACCACAATTTCCATTCTTAAGTTGATGATTCTGAATCAGGGCACCATACTCGACAATTCCTATGTGATTTTCAACGTGCACCTTCCATGTTAATTAATATGTTAATTAGGGGTCATTGGGCGTGGTATGACCTTTGACCTAATCTTAGGTGACCTTTCCACCACAATTTTCATTCTTAAGTTGGTGATTCATGTTCAGGTGGCCACACTCTACAAATTCCCATTGGTTTCATACATGCACCTTTCATGTTGATTAAGTCGCTAATTAGCCCCGGGGGTGAATTGGGTACATTTTTAGCTGTTTTCCCTTAATTTGACCTAGTTAAATGTAACATTCTTGAAACTTTTTCTATTCCAGCGGTGCATCTTCACTCCGTCTTCATTTTGACACCAATTACAACTTGCTGTATAATGTAGGTCAGGAGATACAGCCGTTTTAATTAGTTTCGGTCTTAATTAGTGACCTTTGACCTCTTCTTAAGTGAACTTTCCACCACAATATTCATTCTTACGTTAGTGATTCTGAATCAGACAACTGCCCTGTACATTCCTGAGTTGGTTTTATACTTGCACTTTTCATGTTAATTAAAACCTTAATTAGTGCTAATTAGCGTCTTTCTTAAGTGATCTTTCCACCAGAAATCCCATTCTTATGTTTCAGATTTGCATTAAGTGTGGTGTCCGTAATCATTTGGCATAGAAATGGAACTTGCACCTCTCATGTTAATTAAATCCAACTTTTGGGGGTTTTCTGGTGGCGCCCCCTACCACACCCACCACCTGCGGAACGTAAGAATGGCCGTTCTGTGTAAGGGCCGGCTAGTACTACACCCCCGGCACCCCAAACCTTTTGCACCTTCCATGTTAATTAAACCTCGCCCAGCTCCCAGACTAATATCTTGCACGATGGATGTGTAGTGATGAGCATGTATACACAAGGACGTTTAAGGAAATGTCTGGGTGCATGTGAGGGATGCATAATTCTCCCATTGATAGTCTGAACATATGCCCCACAACAAAATGGCATACGATGTGTTTGATTATTTTATTCTGGCGAAATATCACTAGGTTGGATACGACAATTGTTTACCCCGAGACAGTCTCTGTAGACTCGAATGCTAGTGGATTTTTTTCATCAAATTGAATGTTTTCTAGAACTAGTAGCTATAGTCATAAATCCTCGAATGTTGGCTGCACTAAGCACTTAAGAACGGCGACGGTTCGTGTAGTGCCGATAATTCCAATCGAAACGAAAGATTGATATTTTAATCTGCGAAGATTAGATCCTGTCCCAAATGCCAAACTTCTCAGATTAAACTGTCAATCTTTTAGTGCGACTGAAATTATTTTCAATTCAATAGACTGAAAAAGAACAGAATTTTTCTAATGTAGACTGAAAATTAGATCTTAATAAACTAGAATTTTCAATCTAATGGATTGACTTTCGATCGGAATAGATTGGTTACTAATTCCAATCTAATTATTTAAGAGAGTAACATATTACACCTATGCGATTTAACGCAGGGAAATATAAAAGTTTAGGAAAAAATAGAGCGACAAACAATACAACAGCTCGATTCATTATTTTGTTTGTTGATCAGGTCCGTTCTCATCTTGGTAAAATATCTTAGTGAAACCAATCACACACCGGTTATCGATTCGAACACTCCAACTAAAGACAAGAGTGAGATAAAACTATAAAAATATGTATCTCAGTGTTTTCTCATTTGTGCCATATCCCTGATAAAAACGAAACATTTACCGAATTCATTTGCTAGGAACCTTGCGATGGAGAGACTATTCGCCAAAACAAATCCATTGTCTCCCTCTAGATATGGAGCCTGGCCAAACGGAGCTTCTAAGAAAAAGTAAATAAAGTGATACATTTATCAGAGACCCTAATTCAATATTTGAAAAGTTGATAAGGACACTATTAGAGAGTGAGACAACATCACTGAGGGATATACAGATCACCACATACACGACACACCACCACAGTCGGCGAACACCCGACCACACATACAGCCACACATAAACTGTTACCAACCGAACACCATCATATCCATCATACCCAACATATCCATTTCCCCCACAAACCACTGCATTAGTAGCGCATCCCCTTATATCCACTCTACGCACGGTTGCATCAGCAGCACAATTCATCATATCCAGCCTACACACCACCGCATCAGCAGCATATCCGGTCATATCCACCCAACACACCGTAGCATCAGCAGCACATCTCGTCATATCCATCATACACACTACCGCATCAGCAATTCATTCCGTCACATCCACCCTGCACACCACCGCATCAGCAGCACAATCCATCATATCCACCCTACAAACCACCGCATCAGCGGCACATCCCGTCATATCCACTGTATACACCGCATCAGCAGCACAATCGATCATATCCACCCTACACACAAGCACAGCAGCAGCACAACTCGTCATATTCACTCCACACACAACACCACATCTGCAGCATATTCCGTCATATCCACACTATACACCACCGCATCAGCAGCACAACCCGTCATAACCACCCTACACACCACAGCAACATCAGCGCATTCAGTCATATCCACCCTACACTCTGCCGCATCAGCAGCACCTTCCGTCATATCCACCCTACACACCACCGCATCAGCAGCACATGCCGATATATCCACACTACACACCGCCGCATCAGCAGCATATCCCGTCATATCCACACTACACACCACCGCATCAGCAGCACATCCCGTCATATCCACACTACACACCACCGCATCAGCAGCATATCCCGTCATATCCACACTACACACCACCGCATCAGCAGCACATCCCGTCATATCCACACTACACACCACCGCATCAGCAGCATATCCCGTCATATCCACACTACACACCGCCGCATCAGCAGCATATCCCGTCATATCCACACTACACACCACCGCATCAGCAGCACATCCCAAAATATCCCCTATACACATCACCACATCAGCAGTACATCCCGTCATATTCACCTTATATACCATTGCCTCAGCATCACATCCCTTCAAATCCGCTCTACATACCACTGCCTGAGCAGCACATCCCGTCACATCCACCCTAAATACTACCGCCTCAGCAACACATCCCATCATATCCATCCAACATACCACCGCCTACACATTACAGCTGAAGAACCACATCCGTCGTATCCATAATACACACCGCCTAAACAGAAGCACATCCCGACATATCCTCCCTACACACCAACGCATCAGGAGCACATCCTAACATAACCACGCAACACACCAGAGCCTAAGCATGACAACCCATCATATCCACCCTACACATAACCGCATCAGCAGCACATCCCGTCATATCCACCCTACATACCACCGCCTCAGCGGCACATCCCGTCATATCCAGCCTACACCCCACAGCATCAGCAGCACATCTGGTCATATCCACCCACCAAAACACCGCCTCAGCGGCACATCCTGTCATATCCACCATACATACCGCCGCCTCAACAACACTTCTCGTCATATCCACCCACTTCACCACCGCATCAGCAGCACATCCCGTCATATCCACCCTACACACCGCCGCATCAGCAGCACATCTGGTCATATCCACCATACACACTACCGCATCAACAGTACATCCCGTCATAAGCACCCTACATACCACCGAATCAGCAGCACATTCCGTCATATCCACTTTACACACCGCCGCATCAGCAGCACATCCCGCCATATCTACCTATACACCGCCGCATCATCAAGACATCTCGTCATATCCACCCTACACACCGCCGCATCAGCAGCACATCCCGTCATAATCACCCTACACACCACGGAATCAGCAGCACATTCTGTCATATCCACCTTACACACCGCCGCATCATCAACACGTCTTGACAGGTCCACCCTACACACAACCGCATCAGCAGTAGTTACCGTCATATCCACCCCAGATACTACCACATTAGCAGCACATCACGTTATGTCCACCCTACACACCGCCACATCTGCCGCACATCCCATCACATCCACTCTGCTCACAGCCGCACCAGCAAGCCCTGCTGGTGTATGTGTGAAAGTTTGCCAGTTACTTACCGACGGGTGGTGGTTCTCTCCGGGTACTCCGGCTTCCTTCACCATTCAACTTGGATGTCACCATATGAGAGAAATTACATTGAGTGTGACAGTGAACCAAATCTCCCCTCCCCTGCCTAATCAGCAGCATATGCTATCCTATCCACAGTACACGTCAACGCATCAGCAGCACATCACGTCATATCCACTCTACACACCACCGCATCAGAAGTACATCCCGTTATATCCAACCAACATAACTACATCAGCAGCACTTTCCTTCATATCCACCCTACACACTACCGCATCAGCAGCATATCTCGTCATATCCACGCCAAACCCACCGCATCAGCAGCCCATCCTGTCATATCAACCCTACACACCAACGCATCAGCAGTACATCCTGTCATATCCACTCTACACACCACCGCATCAGCAACACATTCCATCATATCCACACTACACACCGCCGGATCAGCAACACATCCCACCTTACACTCAACCGCATCAGCAGCATATCTCGTCATATCCACGCCAAACACCACCGCATCAGCAGCCCATCCTGTCATATCAACCCTACACACCAACGCATCAGCAGCACATCCTGTCATATCCACTCTACACACCACCGCATCAGCAACACACCTCATCATATCCAAACTACACGCAACCGGATCAGCAGTAGATCCCACCATACACGCAACCGCATCAGCAGCACATTCCGTCATATCCACCCTACACACCACCGCATCAGCATCACATCCCACCCTACGCGCAATCGCATCAGTAGCACATCCCGTCATATCCACATTAGATACTACCACATAAGCAGTACATCCCGTCATATCCACCCTACATACAACCGTATCAGTAGCACACCCCGTCATATCCACGCTACACATCACTTCATCAGCATCACATCCAACCCTACACGCAACCGCATCAGTAGCACATCCCGTCATATCCACATTAGATACTACCACATAAGCAGTACATCCCGTCATATCCACCCTACACACCGCATCAGCAGCACATCCCGTCATATCCACCCTAGATACTCCCACATAGGCAGCACATCCAGCCATATCCACCGTACACACCACCACATCAGCAGCACATCCCGTCATATTCACCCTAGATACTACCACATAAGCAGCACATCCCGCCATATCCTCATTACACAGGGCTGCATCAGCAGCACATCCTGCCATATCCACAGTACACACCAACACTTCCACTATAACCAACGTCAAATTCACTGTACACCACCACATCAACAGCACCTTAATATGAGCCGCCATCAAATTCACTATACACACGACCAGATCACCCACACACTCCACTGCATCAAACTTACACACCAACACATCCATCAGTACATCGACTATACACTACCATATCCGTCACCACATTCATTATACGCTACCACATCCATCGCCACATCCACTATAAAATACCACATTCATCACCACATCCACTATACAATACCACATCCATCACCACATCCACTACACAATACCACATTTATCACCATATCCACTATGCAATATCACATCCACCACCACATCCACTACACACCACCACATCCACCACCTCCTCCACATATTATTACCACATCCATCACTGTATCCCATATACACCATCACATCCATCACCACATCCGCTACCCACTACCACATTCATCACCACATCGACTATACACTACCATATCCATCACAGCATTCACTATACTCTACCACATCCATCGCCTCATCCACTATGCAATATCACATTCATTACCACTTCCACTATACAATGCCACATCCATTACCCACACACCACCACATCCACTACACACCACCACATCCACTACACATCACCACATCCATCACCACATCAACTACACGCCATCCCATCCATTGCCACACCCACTACACACTACCCTATCCATCACCACATTCACTACACACTAACACATCTATCACCACATCCACTATACTCTGCCACATCCATCACCACATCCAATACACACTACCACATCTATCACCACATCCACTATACAATACAACATCCATCACCACATTTACTACACACTACCACATCCATCACTACATCCACTAAACACTACCACACCAATCACCACATCTACATCCGTCACCACATCCTCTATACAGTACCACATTCATCACCACATCCGCTACACACCATCACATCCATCATCATATCAACTATATACCACCACATTCACCACCACATCCCATAAACACCACCACATCCCTATAGAATGCCACATCCATCACCACATCCACTATACACTACCACATCCATAACCACATCGACTACACACCACCACATCCATCACCACATCCAGTATACACTACCCATCAATCACTACTTCGCATCACTACATCCACCATCACATCAACTACACACCACCACATCCATCACCACATCCACTACAAACTACCACACCCATCACCACATCCACTACACGCTACCACATTCACTACACACCACCACATTCATCACCACATCAAACATACACTACCACATCCATCACCACATCAACTACACACTACCAGATCCATCACCACATCCACTACAAACTAACACATCCATCATCACACCCACTACACACCACCACATCCACTACACACTACCACATCCACTACACACCAACACATCCATCACCACATCAACTACACACTGCCACATCCATCACCACATCCACTACAAACTACCACATCCATCTTCACATCCACTACACACCACCACATCCATTACACACTACCACATCCACTACACACCACCACATCCATCACCACATCAGCTACACACTACCCATCAATCACTACTTCGCATCACTACATCCATCATCACATCCACTACACACCACCACATCCATCACAACCTCCAATACACATTACCACATCCACTACACACCACCACATCCATCACCACATCAACTACACACTACCACATCCATCACCACATCAAGTACACACTACCACATCCATCACCACATCCACTACACACTACCACATCCATCGGCATATCCATCGCCATACCCATTACACTCCACCACATCCATCACCACATCCACTACACGCTACCATATCCATCACCACATCAACTGCACCATCCGCCACCACTTCAACTACATACTACCACCTTCATAACCACATCCAATAGGTACCATCACATCAACTACACACTGCCACATCCATCACTACACCCACTAAACACTACCACATCCGTCACCAAATCTACTACACACCACCACATCCATCACCACATCCACAATACACTACCACATCCATCACCACATCCACTACACACCGTCACACCCATCACCACATCCACTACACACCACCACATCAACTGCACACAAAACTACATCGACCAGACACACGACATCAACCGCACGTCACACCACATCAAACAGTAGTATATAAAACCTCTCTCGTATTTGTGGCGCGTTATCTTCCGGTGGCGCGCGACATGCAGGCACACGGAGCGTTTCCGGTCACATCACTTCCGGGTGGAGTTTACTTCCAGCGGGATCACTTTCGGTGGACCTGGACTTCTGGTGGACATATTTTTGTAGAAACAGATACGGCAAAGTCTCTCTTTGATTATATTACGGAGTTAGGGCGTTAGGGGATAGGGATAAGTTTGCTGAGCCACTGCGCCACCGCAAATCAGCGCGCCAACATACATGTATGACAGAATTTAAATTTTACAAACTATAAACCGCACGCACTACCACATCCACGATACACAACAGCTGCCCATATTCACTACAAACAAAACCACACGGATCACACATGATACATTCGCCCAACAAGCACATAATACTATCCCAGCGCACGCCATCACACACTATTTTGACCATGGCTCTTCCGGTACCGGTATGCCCAAAATGGTCTATTTCTGTTTTTTCTCTACTTTATGAATTTTAACAAAATAATACGGGGAAAGTACTCACCAAAATGAAGAGAATGTAATATTAAATCAACCTTTTCTAGACAAAAAAAAATCACTGTAATGAGTTTCTAATTTTTAATTCACGCAAAAGACCATAAGCAATATCTGAGACTTAGATCAGCAATCAAACAGAAAGTCACTGCATATATGCCGAATAATTTCCTAGGTAAGCCTCATTTTATTGGGAATTCCATATGAAATCGGCAACGATTGAATTGGATGAACATTTAGCCAAGCTGATTTGATATGTTTATTGGCTTTTGGTGATAATTGTCAAATTTCGACCTAATCTTCTAGCAGTCTTAATAAATTAATATCCTATCAATGCTCCCCAATCGTACATGTCGCTATATAGGATCTTACGTATTTCAATTGAATTTGGTGTTCTGAGCGCCCATATCATGAATATTTAGCAGAATTATGACTTCATCGTCGCATCTGGACTAATCCACTTGCAGTCGGGGAGGGGATGTAGGGTCACCTGGTCCGTTCATCCCAATGTTTACACCAAAGACCAGTCCATATATATCTACACCATAATATGGTGCCACAATGTCAGGACCGCGTCGTCTAATTCGGCTGAGCCAACCAAAAATTCTCTATCATTAATGTTCCCTTCAAAGCACTATGAAGCGTTCTCAGGATTGGTTGACACTCAAGTTAGTGCAAGCCTGTTAGATCCTTCAAGCGACATATCCAACTGGAGGAGCAGATATAGGATTTAAGTTTAATTAGATTGAATCTTCTAGATAAGAAACCGTGGAAATTAAGGAAAAGTTACTTTTCTTGGCAGCCTGCCATTCCTCATTGTCTGGAATATTCTTGGCTGTTATACGGTTATCCACATATTCCTGACCTGCCGCCGCAAACAGAAGACGCGCAATCTCTCCCCGACCTCGAACGTCGAAATATGTCAATGTGTATTTCGTCATGAGTGAAAATCTGGAACTGAAACATAAATGGAGTTATTAAGGCATATTTCAGCATAGTAAATCATGACGACATTTAATGATATTCATGCCATAAAGCTAACCCAACGGTTAATTGTCACTATGGGCTACGTTATCACACTCGCGCATAACTGTTGGATGCGTCTAGCTCTTTGTCTGTCGGTTTGTTTGTTTGTTTGTCCAAAAAATATTCAGGAACCCTCGATTATAGTCTTGAAAGGTCCCCGACTTCAGTTTGATGATCAGGATACTATACTTCGAGGGCGAGGGTTTGTATGAATGGCTTGTTTAGATATACATGCAAAGCTATACGAGCCTGTCCTGATATTTACGCCATGATAAGGCGGTGGTATTATCTTGGTTAACAAGGTTAATTGACATTGTTTGGAGTTCACACACGAAAAAGAGATTGTTGGTGATCTGCATTGTAGATCACATAATCGGACCTGAAAATATAGTCTTTATCGCAGTTTGTGTTGAGTCGCATTAACACATCGCTGTCCAGACAGCAATCTTAATTTGACTCAGACCAGAAGACTGATATCGCGAGGATCGGAACAAATTGAGACCCAGCTCCTGAATATTGTTAATGAGATGTAGTATTATTTGTTCGTCTGATTATCTCGAGTTCAAGATGTGACATCATTAGAGCTTGAACAAATGTTGAACACAACACTGAAATTGTGTCGACGCCAGCTATTATATAGTTCATATACGACTATGCACGGCATCCAAGACACATATTAATAGGAGTGAACTTGTATATGTATCCAATCGACTGGTATATATCGACACGACCAATAGCTCATATTGGCAAGGGCTGTATTCAACCAGGGCATTGGCTTTGCGTGATCTGACACTTTTCGGCTTGTTTGATAGCAAATCGCCGAATGCCGGAGAGTGCATCCTGTAAGCATGGCCCCAAGCAACCACCTCGCTGGGGGTCTAATAACACCCCAGCCACCAGTCAGATTTTTGGACCGGATTCGGGGCCTTCGCGCACATCACCGGAAGTGACATCATATATAGTAAACTAGATGTTAGCCGAACATTTCGATTACTTTTCAAGTCTGCATAATACCTCTGTTGACCTAGCGTTAAGAAGAATTATCTGGAGATTATTTTCCCTGTTTATCTGGACAGAGCATATGAAAAGTAGTTCGCTCATGTGCAACACTGAAAGAGTTGTTCGGCCGGATTCAAACTGAACCGTGCGTACGTGGGTTTTCCCTATACGTCATAGCAACGTAGTAAAGGTCAACTTCTGCTATTGGAAGCAGGGATGATAAATGAGCCTGTGAAATGGAGGATGCGCCGTGAGGAGGGTGAACCCCAACGTCACCCGCCATTTTCGAGTCATGAGTAGTAAGAGAGGGACAGTTCCAAAACACCCAGTTCGCGGTGTTATTACTTAAATACTAGAGAAACGCCGCCATGTTGGTGCGGTGTCGGCGTAAGAAAGGGACAGTTCCAAAACACCGAGTTCGCGGTGTTATTACTCCGCCGCGTTGGTGCGGTGTCGGCGCGGTGTTGCCGCGGGCGCTGTTCGTCGACGAATCGGCGACGCGTGACTAATGCGGTACGCGTATAACGCCCGTAGGCACGATGGTGTAGGCGTAGGACGGCGCCGATTCACCGGCCCGCGTTCGAGGCTAACGTTTATATTTATATATATATATTTATATAGGTTGTACCTATAGCTAGCCCCCCGGAGGAATGCGGTGTTCATCGGACGGTGACACCGCGCGGGTGGTCCGCGATCCATCGCGCGCCGGTCGACCCGGTTCGCCGGCGGAGCGCGACTAATGCGGTGTTCTAGGTCGGCTATTTACGAAACTCGCCCGAGGATATAATCGTCGATCGACCCCCGGTTCGCGGTGTTCGCGTGACTCACGGTGTAATTATAGCCTATCGACCTACCTTCAAGACTCGTCTATACGGTATAATAAACGCGATGATGTGAGAATGCGGTCGACCTGTGGAAATGTCGAGCTCTATGGGATATATAAATATATGTTTGACCAGGTTGGCGGTGCTCGCGAGACTCATCGTTTATTAATGTCATATTATAAGAGTCACGTATGTGAGGGAACGCTCTTATAAATGGGCAGAAAACTCGCATTTCACCACTCACGTTGAGAATACCGATACACGTGGCACAGGTGCATGTGCACACCACATGGTTCAATGTTAGCTATAGGTTGAGGAGTGTTTGCGATGTTCATCGTCTGTTCACCCAACCGTGTCCATAGCCCGAGGACAGATATGGCGCTGTTTGACGCTATTACAAAACGATGCTACGTCTCGCACGAGTGATTTTTTTATTATTACTGTCACTCATCTTCCACACTCGTGATAAATTCCTCGCGGTGTTCATCGTCTATATATAGAGCTATAACCCGGAGGTACGGTGTTCACCGAACCGTGGCTATAGCGTGAGAAGCGTGCGCGGTGTTCCATATCCGTTCAGCGGTCCGTGTCTATAGTTAGCGATGGAGCGTGACTAATGAAAGCCCGCGGCTAGTCCAGGAATTTTTCGTATAGAACACGGTGATTACGTTCCGCTCCACTCGACGTCTCATCTTACACGTCTGGTAATCAATCAAACTAAGAATATACTCGTATTTTATAGTTAGAAAAAAAATATATATATAAGGACAATTCTGAAACAGGGAAGCCGGGAAGCCGATGAAGTAGATCGGTGGAGCGTGACTAATGAAAGCAGGCGGCGTTCAATATCTGTTCAGCGGACCGTGTCTATAGCCGGAGGACATATATGGCATTGTTTGACTCTATTATAAAACGACACTACGTCTCGCACGAATGATTTTAATTATTACTGTCACTCATCTTCCACACTGGTGATAAATTCCTCGCGGTGTTCTCGAATCATCTATTTGCCCTTATCGGTGGAGCGTGTCTAATGAAAGCAGGCGGCGCTCCATATCTGTTCACCCAACCGTGTCCATAGCCGGAGGACATATATGGCCTTGTTTGACTCTATTATAAAACGATACTACGTCTCGCACGAATGATTTTTAATTATTACTCACACTCATCTTCCACACTCGTGATAAATTCCTCGCGGTGTTCTCGAATCATCTATTTGCCCTTTGACGGTGACATTAGTTCTATTTTTAGACTCAACTAGTGGTATATTTAGGGAGCTTGATAACACCTTTCTCTTAATATAAAATAGCTTGTTGTGACAGCGTCGAAAAGACATACGCACAGTAAGAGGATGAACTGAGGACTACCTTCAAGCGATTATTATCCGTAAGCTTTTCAGCACATTTTTTGTTTTTCCTCATAGGTTGCTAGAATTATACTATGTGGAGTTTTTCCATACATGGGTATAGGACATTTCCTTATTTATATAGGCAGAGTATCCAAACGGACATCCTCCGCGGCTTAATTCAATCTAAGGTGAACCCCTTTGTCGACTAAGATCTCTCACTCACCGGAATCGTGAAATAGAGTTCAGTGGCGATACCGATTTCGACATACCCCCTGACGTCATAGCGAAGTCTGCCAACTAGCAGCGGGGTTTATAACATTATGATGCCTTTGATACTCGGGCATACAAGACGATGAATGATTTATTACATATCTAGGTGATATTATACCATACTAGTCCTCCGGACATTCCCACCGTGCGTATCAAGCAAGTCCAACACGCTTAATCACGATCAGAACATGTAGATAAGATAAGATAATTTTATTACACTTTTATGCCCGAAGGCTAACGGCATCCCCCAATACATATTAAGAGCACATGCAAATATCACTAAAAAGCACATTTTCCTTACTGAAGACAAAAACCATAAAAGTATACATGCTACAGTATCCATGTTAATCAAGACCAATATAACTCATTGCGGGCCTCCAGTCTAGTCTGTAGGTTATAGCGGCAGAGGTGATGATAGAAATGCATGAGAAATTAGCAAAGTGAATACATATTACAATGGTTTACTCATAGCTTCACATTTGTGAATATATTCCGCGACAGCGTTTATCGCAGTTTGCACAGGACAGGTTATAAGAAGCTTTAATACGCCAATATTAGCATGGGAAGATAGGTCTTATTGTATTAAACAGTGACAGTCGCTCCGACTGAAATCCGGTGCACTCTAGTAGGAAGTGTGTCCCATCATCAAGACGATTACAGACCCTACAAATTCTATCCTGAACTGGAAGTCCACAAAATCTTCCTCTTTCAATTAATGACGCCATTCTCAATGCTACCTGAGCAGTCAAGCGAATCACGACTAGATATTTATTGCAAAAGGTATGTAAGGTATAATGAGTGTTACAGGGATACACTTCGTCACGCACGAGCGGTTGTAGCCCGAGGGCAGTTGTCATGTTTGATATATACTTCGTCACGCATTTTTTTTTTTTTTTTTTTGAAATTCATTAAAATCTCCATATCTCTGGAACGGGAAGGGCTACTGCGATGAAACTTACGTCGTTGGATAGCCAGGAGAGAAACGCCTCGTTGGATCACGATGGTGACGTCGTAGTGACGTCACAAGATGAATCGCACGAATTTCGGAAAAATCTCTATATCTTCAGAACGGCGTGGGTTACGTTGGATAGCCAAGAGAGAGGCGCGTTGTGCGACTACGGTCATATGATAAGTCAGATTTGAATCTTATGACTATTCTACTTCAAGGTGCTTCGATAACGTAAAGTGTATGACACGCATTTGTACCTATTTCAGCTGGGACGAAGACGAATTCGTGAACGGTCTCACAAAATTGTGGGACTGCGAATTGGAACGAATCCGACAACCGAGGTGTGAGCCACCTATCACGAGCCCCTCGCGATCGCTCTCGAAACGACGCACATGTGGGACCTTCGGCGGTGAGTGCATTAATTTCGTGAAAACGAAATACGAGATGTGTAGACTACACACTTACATACATTAGGCTTTAACGCCAAAGCGGACCCCCTCGCACTGTTCATGCAATACTATGAACAAGTGAACTCTGTATTGAAAAACGGTCTTAAGTCGACCGGTAGTATGAAATTCTACATCGCTATCAAATGTTTATTCGCCAAAGGAGAAGGCGATAATGTACAATCGGTGCAGCCCCATTTTAGAGGATTATGCCATGTTATGGTAAGTAAATCGGTTATACTACGTGCTCATTTAACATAAGCGCATTATGACGTCTGAGGCGATTACTGCGTGTACGAAAATGGTACCTTCTTAGGGCCAGACTGTTGTTGAAAACTGGGAAATCAACTCAAACATTTTGTCCCCGCGATAGAAGGTAAGTTTTCCCGGCATATCCGTACACGAGCTTCCTCGAGAAGCGCTGCCGATGTCCGTGGTGACATGGATTTCGATTCGAGCGTGGAATTGCCCTGAATTCGCTTTTTTTTGCGAATTCTTAATCAGACAACTCATCGACGTACATCCAAACATCGCTATTGTTCATTATTTTAACTATTAACATTTACACTCGTTCTCGATAACAAAAACAAAGAAGAAAAAAAATTCTCTGAACACCAGTCGTGTTCTAGAGTTGGTCCAGTGTTATTCAATTTTCGACTGTTGATGTTCATGCGAATGCTATGGTGTGCTAAAGACACTTTTGCCCGAGGAGGAGGTGTCTGTGTGTGTGGGTGTGTGGAGGAGGAGGAGTTGGAGGGGGAATTATATGACTAGAATAAAAAAGGGACAAAGCAATACGAAGATTACTAAATAATAAAGTAGGTCAGTATACGAGGACAGTTCTGGGACAAAAAAACAAATTAAAAACAATTAAAAACAGGGAAGCGGGGAAGCCGATGGTCGACGTGTTGCGAGGTTGTAGGTCTGTTCAGCGGACCGCGTCGATAGCTCGAGGGGATGCTAATGAAAACTAATTCGTTCTATATCCGTTCAGCGGGCCGTGTCTATAGTTAGCGATGGAGCGTGACTAATGAAAGCAGGCGGCTAATTCGGGACCGAAGTCGTATGGATTCCTATGTTGATAGGGTTAAATGAGGCATGAAATGCGTAAATTTCTTAGTTATACCCCTACAGCCTCCAAATTTTGTTTCGGAGTATAACAAAATTTCGATTTATTTTTTTGGATTTATTTTTTTTTTTTTGACTGCCGATTTTCGTCGAATTTTCTACAAATTACCGATGGCGATATCTCGGGAACTAAGACGGATAGAGACTCGCGGCTTACGGCGTCGTATTCCTCTCGTATAGATGCACGATAAAGGTCCTATACAATTTTATCGCCCGACGGTAACTTTCGCCGCAATTAGACGATAATCGGTGTCACGTGATTCGGTGATTTCTCGGGAAATAAGCGACATACGCGCACGCTGTTTGCGGCGTTGTATTCCTCGTGTAGGGGTCTACCGTAAAGCTCCTATACGAATTTATCGTATCTCCGTAAGTTTCGCCTCTATTCGGCGTCGGAATACGCTCCGTTTACTTACTTAACCGAACATGGAACTCGTCAACGCGAAAATTAGGTCGACCGGAAGTGACGTCGATAAAATAGGGAAGTCTCCATTAATGCGTCCATTTGACATTACAAGCGTCTAGTCCGTCATTCATAATCCAGCCGTCGTCCATTAGAGAATATCCGCGTCCATAATCCAAAGACCTATTCCATTTTCCACATAACAGTATTAGCACCAAATTCAAAAAGACAATCATAGTATACATAAACATAGGCTTGTTTCCTGCAAGAGAGAAGCGGTCAACAGTTTTCAATGATGCCGGCAAGACATCATGATGTTCCAAAAATATCAAATCCGTATCGCTGATCAGTATTCTTAATCCATAATATTCGTTATAGAGTCGTCATCTAAAAAAAAAGATGTATCTCAGTCACGCTTTGATTGTGATTGTTCATATGAGTACCATGAGGATCTTGAAGTACATGGGTTCATACGGCCCCTAGCCCCGGGTTAAGCGGAATTAGACACAAGTTACGAAACGTAAGCCATAGATCTTGCACGCCACGCGTACTTTGCTATCAGCATGCGATATGTATCGCCAAATTTGAGAACTTTGAGTGGAGGCGCTTGGGTGGAATAGCCCTGTTTTATAAGTTTCTGCAACAATGTTTTGTGACGTTGATTAAAATCGTCACATTTAACACAGGATCTAGCAAATGCTACTAAGCGAGATATGTGTACGCCATATGCAGGTCCCACTGGAATATTACTGTCCAGAAAGGGATAGTTTACGATGTCGAAATTGTAATCATCTCTTTTGTCATAAAATCGACGAGAGAGAATGCCCGCTTCATTTTTATAGAGATATAGATCTAAATATGATGTGCTTGTAGGGCTATCTGTAGTTTCCTTCAAATCCAGTGAAGGTGGATATATATCCTTCACTGCGTCATTTATATAGCGATTATCCACAGCGAGAAGATCGTCTTATATAGCGTTTGGTGAATGAGAAGGAACGGGCTTTGAATGGATCGGTTTTTGAAAGCGCCTGCATATAGTCATATCCATAAGAGAACAGATATAGGTCAGCCAACAGGGGTGCACAATTAGTACCCATTGGAATACCTATATGCTGCTGATATATTGTGTTGCCAAATTTCACATAGATATTTTAATGAGAAATTCAAGCAACTCTATAAACAAAGAAACATCCCATGAATGATATCTCTTGTATGTAGTAGAGCTAAAGAATGCTTATGGCTTCCGACATTAATATATCTACGATCAGTTTTCTTGAACACAGATACTATTAATGAACCTAGACGGTCAATAAGGTCCTGATGAGGGATGGTAGTATAGAGAGTCGAGAAATCCCATGTGGATACATGTCTGTACGGTATGTGACCTTTAGCATCAAGTTCTTCCGTAAGACATTTTGAGTTTTTCAATATCCACATACATTCAACGCCAGAGTTTTTAGAAATAGTGGCGAAATACCTTTCTCAAATGCTTTTACCTCCTGAAGGGCCCTCGGCAATAGGGTTGAAAGAAGCATGGTGGTGCAGCTTCTAGAACCAGCTATGAATCTAGCTTTGTATGGTGATTTATGCATTTTGGGAGTCCAGTATACTTTTGGTATGTCGTTATGATTGGTTGAAAGACAAATACCTCTTTCCCTGAGAAACTTTTTGTGATTGTTAAATAAATCTTCCAGAGTAACTGAAGTTTGGGAGTAAGTAGATGTATTTGATGAAGATATGTCTACACTCAATTCTTTAACCAGCACCTGGTAATAGTAATATTTACATATGAATATTATATTATTCGGAGTTTTGTCTGCTGGGACTATGACGAATTTACTCTGGAGATTTGCTAGAACTTCTTGCGAATTGAGGCTTCTCAGAACTTGTTTTGCTTGGGGAAGAGTACTTCTGTCAATATGGCGGATTGTTTCAACGACCTTGCTCTTGGTGAGGTCCAGCCAATCAGCGAGTACTGTAGGTTCAACTTTTTCTCGCTTAGACCAATCAATAACGTACTGTTGCAATGCAGACAGGACTATCTTCTGGTCGGCTTTCAGATTTATTCTTCTTGGCTCTCTATATTTAGGTCCCTTCATCAGGAGTAATTTCAGATCCCTATCACTCACCACATCAAGGTCACCAGTCACAATATGTTTGCACGGTGTATAGATAAAGTTCGACGATTCACAATCACAACTATAGCCTCCTGACGTGTATAAGTTCCAGTCAAACTCCTGGACAGCATTGGAGTAATTGAATATTTTGGTGGCTATAGATTCAGTGTACTTATATGAAATGCAAGGAGGTTCTGTGAACTTAAAATAGTTTGGTACAGCGTTGCGTACCTCTGGATCATTCAGGATTCGAGGTAAATTAATGATGTCCAGTCCTTTATCTAAGTAGTTGAGTTTCAAGAAAAGCCGATCTTGAGAGGTTTCGATTATGTTCACTGGACGATACAACCGAAAATACGCTATATCTTGACATACTTTAATGATTTTTGATGGTATTATATTTCCTGAAGACGCAGATTGTTGTATATCTCTGGCTATTTGATCTAAAGCTCTCAGAGGTAACGCATACAGAACTGTACGTAAGCTATGTATACTATTGGGTGTGTTAGTTAAACCCACTAAGTAATTTAAAGTGATATGATCGTGAATCATCGAACTATTAAACTTTCGCCAACCATGGCTGCGATGTCTCCGTTGATGGGGTTTAAATAGTTGGGTAATGTTGGATATATCTGAACGGCGGTGTGTAGCATTGCCGAACCCACTGACATTATCATTTAAACCAAACGGAAACACTGACCCAAGTTTTAGCATCCAGAATAATTCCCGCTCTCGGATTTTTCTCTCAAATCCAAAAGGGGAATCCTTAGTAGATGGATAGACGACGTCTATGATCTGAATACTAAAGTTATCCCAGCCGTGGTCGGGTCCAGAAAAATGCCTACCTATAAGCAATTGCTTTTTCCTAACGGATTTTCTGTGACCGTTCACCCTAAGATGGAGTCTTTGGGTGGTCTTGCCAACATACTGTTGACCACACTTCTTACAGGAAACTAAATAAATACAGTTTGTAGCAGAACAACTAAGATCAACATACGAGTTAACAGAATATGAGTTACCAGTTAACGTGGAACTAAATGAAGCTGAAGTATTAAAGAGTGGACACGTGAGACATCCATGATGTCCACACTTAGAAATTTTGAAATTATTACATGTAGAATTCGGTGCTAAACAATCATCAAGCGCAATATTACAAGGTTTGATGTCGTGGCCTTGCTTTGCTGTCAGAAATATATCTGTCATTTGGATTGAAAAAGGTCTTAGTGCATTTCGAACTATTAGAGACTCGGCCGAGAAACCTGCACTAAGGTTCCTCGGGTCTGTCTTCATATTTTTTCTTATAGTTGTGCTCATTATGTTTGTTGGGTGTGCATCATTATCACCTCAATATTTCATATATAAGGACGAATTGCCTTAACGTATCATACTGTCGCTACTATTCGAACGCGTCACCGATAGCACGATGGAAGAGGTCCACCGACAAGCAATTCGCGAAAATCTTTCGATTCTCATCAAAAAGATAACATGTGTGTCCGCAATATGTGATTCGCTAAGACGAAATACGATATTAACGATGGAAATGTACGAAGACATTATGGGTGAGAAGACAACGAGTAGTCGAGTGCGGCATTTGTTGAACTTAATACCTAAACGAGGTCCGAAGGCCTTTTATGCGTTTCTGGAAGCTCTACAGGAGACTGGCAACATTACATTAGCCCAACTGCTACAGCCTGAACTTAAGAAGACTTCTATCGCTGATGTTGGATACATCTTCATGACTGGGTTCCATTTGGGATACAATGTCTTCGTCAATGTGGGAACCTCTGAAGGGCACGCCTGCATAGATATTACCGAGAGTATAGATGTAGCCGACTCCAACCCTTTGCCCCATATAAAAACCATACGTTTATCGCGGGAGGGTTGGATGAAGTTGACGGACTATATCGTTACGATCGACGACCTGATAGTGAAACGCGTAGACAATGCCAAACCTTTACCGTTGTCAGAAGACGTATACTTGAGTTACAGCTTCTATCGAGGACAGGATAAAATTCATGTTCGTCGCTGGAAGACGGATGAGAATAGGCGCAACGAAATCCATCCAACAAAAGACGGACAGACTTTGGACCTGACTATGTGGTCAAATTTGAAAAGCTGTGTGGAGGACGTTGAGAAAGCCTTGAACGTTATCCGTTACGCGAGTGAACATATGATAGACGCTGAGACGGGGTCACGACAATGGAGAGTGAACGAGTACCAGTGAAATGATTGTATATATTTTTATGTCCATCGACTCGTAAGAGGACGATACATGCAAAGAACATGAAACCATATACTTGGAAAATCTGTGACATTGCTTGAAAAAGGAACAATTCGCATTTATACTTATACTTTATATAAATAAAAAATGTCAAGTATATCATAGCCTTGTCTTTTTATGTACTCTTTTATGAGGATGAGGAGGAGGATGTGTGTTTGTGTGTGTGTGTGTGTGTGTGTGTGTGTGGTGGAGGAGGAGGAATTATATGACTGGCATAAAATAGAGACAAAGCAATACGAAGATTACTAAATAATCGCTTTATTCATCAACTCATAGCACTGCGCAAATAATGGGGGGAAACTGCTTATATGAAATACATCTCCATTGTTGTGGGTATCATTTCGATATCTAGCCTTCCATTCAATGTTTATGTACGAATATTTCTAATGGGGTCTTTATTCGGAGTCCTCGCTATCACCGCCATCAATCAACTTATCGAATAAGCATTTCCGCATCTTAATCGCCTGTCTGAGTGCTTCCTCATAGTTTATGTCGTATATCGTTTGCAGACGCCTCGTTGTTTTCAAGATCTCGTTATGAATATAATCGGTTTGTAGCTTTTGTATGTTCACGAGGAGATTGCAGTATTTTTGACGTAAGGTCTTCATCATCGCTGGAGTATAATCCTCCATAGCATTTGCAACGGACTCAACCTCGTCGTAACCTTGGCTTGTATATCGCTGTTTTTTCTCATCAAATTCGACCCTACAATCTCTCGCAATAGGTTTACCGAACATGTTTTTCCACACGTTATATTTGACCCGTTTCCGCAAGTGGGTAGGTAGATCTATTTCCCCATGATGGAGAAGTTCGTCATCTGAAGGGTATTTTCTCTTTTGCCGGTCCATTTCATTCCCGCTCCTATGGATTATAACCCGTTTCCGCAAGTGGGTAGGTAGATCTATTTCCCCATGATGGAGAAGTTCGTCATCTGAAGGGTATTTTCTCTTTTGGCGGTCCATTTCATTCCCGCTCCTATGGATTATCTGCCTCTGCTGGGACTCGTCATCATTTTCATTCCGTTTGAACCACGGTGCATCCGTCTTCGTATATAATCCCTCTCCCACCTGTTCATTCCTCTTAGCGGACCATGCTGGATCGTGAGATGGTATGTGAATTTGAGTTGATGGATTATGAATTGGGGCTGGACGAGGTGGCAGTTGTTCTTCTTTCACGAGTTCATCAACTCCTGATATTATATTGGTAGAGAACCTGTCATTTTCCGCTGTATGGGGTTTTAAATCGATGAACAGATATCCGTACGGACGAGATGTGGCTTCGCGAAATTTTGCCATGAAATGTGTCGTATCCCGAGGAAAGATTCGTCTCCCGAACGCGCTAATTTGCTGTGTATGAATAGGATTATTGAATAGAACGAAATACTGGCAGTTTAGCGTGATATCTCGAGATGCCTTGCCTTGAGGGAAGAGATTCTGAGTCAGATAAATTATGGACAAATTTCTGTGATGCGACCCTTTGGTGAATAGGTCGGCAACTTTTTCTTCGCGCTTTACCTCACCCATCAAATCGTCCAGAACAATAACGTTGGTTTGGTCGGGGTCGAAGTAATACTCTTCGTCTATGTCATGGGGTATGCCGGGGAGGAAGTTTACATTTTTCAGACTCGTAGCTTCATAGGCTGACTGCCATTGACTGTAACACCAGTCGGGCCGCTGACGATCATAGTAAATGGATGTTGTGATGCTCTTGAAAGAGTCATAGATGACGTCTCGCGATTACGTTTATACGGATGTTCTGCTATTATCCCCTTTTGGTGTATAAGTTGATGTCTAATCAGGTTATCTGGACGCGAGAATGTTTTCTTACAAGCGTCTAGTCCGTCATTCATAATCCAGCCGTCGTCCATTAGAGAATATCCGTACACTTGTTTGTCATGTTGACGCTTCTCTGCCAAAACGTAGATTATTTCAAATATCATTTCTCTCTATATTTTATATCATACGGTATATCCTCCTCCTCCTCCTCCTCCTCCTCCTCTCCTATTTCCGCGTTCCCTTTACTGGCACTTGCACGCTTACTTTGTGACGCTGTCTACAGAGTTCTGCTTTAGCCTGCTCTACAACTTGCTGTGCCGGTGAAATTAGTTCAACTGTCATTTCTCTTGTACGCGATTTGTTAGTCGAGTTCACCGTACTGTTGCCTTGTGCAATATTAAGAGAGTTTGGAGGAGAATGCACTCTCTGTCCCCCAATCTCACAAATTCCCTCCTTTAGGTAAGCTCTACTCTGGTCTCGATAAAATTTAAACCACATATCTACATAATCAGGATTGTCTTCTGCCGGCATGATAAAGCGACAGTAGTGAGGCGTTCAACGGTTTCTAAAGGAATGCAACAAATCTCTCTCATAGAGTTATGATATAGGTATGACAACTAGGAATGTCTTAAAGAGGTGTTTGACGAAGTATGGCGGACACACAGTCTATACAACGGTATAAGTTTCGTCTCTAGGACGATTGCCGGGGAATTACAGGGGTTTTTATTGGGAATGTACATTTTTGGAGTCCTCGTTGTCACTCAAAGTCGATTGAAGAAGATAATTTCCAGTTTCCAACTGCGTCTCCATGAAGCTTTGACGTTATTAATAACATCAAATATTTTATCAACAAAAAGACACTGGTCATGCTGTTTTATTCACTATTTTACACCTTGTACAGGTTTAAAGGCTAATTTATACCACTTTATTAAGATATTTAAGTCGGTGACTCGGAAGTTCTAGTTCAGCGCTTTCAAACTTGTCTCAAGATTGTATAGATTGTGAACAGAGTGTCATATTCAATTCCAGTCGTGCGGAACTAATGAGGTTGACCTCTCCCTCATGTTATTTGGCCTATAGTCGATTATAGATCGTTAACGAGACTTTCGTACTTTGAACTTGCAAATGTGTAGAGTACGAGAGAATGTCACGCTCTATTAATTCTTACATTAGAAATAAAGTTGACATTTTCACGCGGTAAAAAATATTTGATGATCGCTGACACAGCACAGTGACGTAGACTACGCTGAGATTGCTTTGGTATTGTCATAGACAAACGTGACCATACCAAGGGTACAGGTTGACATAATATGCTCAGGTCACAAACTTGAAGTGCCTTACCTGTAAAGTAAGATGGTCACAGATTGTTACATGTTCGTATAGGACATGATGGCTAAAAAACAATAGTCGAAAAATGCAATGTTGGCAGACTTTCGCAATGTTTCCCAGAAAAATATACACGTCAGCGATACAGAATTAGGAATGACGTTATATAGAAAAATAAGCAAGTAATAGCATGTTCCAGACAACAGGATATAGGTCTGTTAGCTCATTTGGTGACGTCATTATCGCTGAAGCCGAGGACACTGACGAGTTTTATAAGCTGTAAACATTGCATACAATATTCGAT
>JAVTVY010016621.1:0-64502 GCA_036873755.1 Hanleya hanleyi
TTGTCAGTAAGTTAAATTACGATGCATTTGTATTCTGAATAAAGAGAGTAAGCCTGGAGGCAGGGGTTTAGCTAGAATTTGAAAACAGGGAGTCTCATCCCAATTTACCATCCTAGCACTTCAGGCCGGGGTCCATAAGCTCTGGGGTTCTAGATGGCTGGAAATTGATTCTGGGCCATTTCTGGCACTCAAAATTGAATTGAATGGGCTATTGCAATTCATATTTTTTCAGGACAATTTCCCAGTTTTTTCAATGCAAAAATTTCAGATTGGTGTTTTCATCAATTTTTATAGGGTTTGTGTGTGAATAATTTTGCTGATAGAAGAGATAATATAATAAAAAACAAAACAAAAAATGTATTGCAGGCCGTTTTAAATTCAGAATTTGTATTTATTAATAAAATGTTTTTACCAACAGTGTTTAATGATGGTCAAAAATATTTTTGTTCAACATTTTATCTATATTTATCAAATTGATCATTTTCAAATTTTGGTCCAGAGCAAATCATATCTGATTCTTCATTAATATTTGTTGCATCAAGATAATTTTGAAATAATAATACGTTCAGTTTGCGGCGATATGTTCATTTTGAGAAATATGAAATTTTCCTGGAGTGGGATTAATCTTGTTTCAACAACTACAAAACGGAGTGCACACTAGAGGACCACTTGCGAACACTTAATATGGTGACATGACATGTTGTTGTTGTTGTCAAAATGTGCCGACTGTCCTGTCAAATGATAGAACGAAAGACCTGAAATTCCTTGTTCCGTCTGTCCAGATTCCAGAGCCATTCGCCTGAGTACAAATCCGACATGACATGGTATTGTCGGCCTCGTTGTACTTCAACCAAGGGAATCTTTTAATTCACCCCGGGGAGAATTTTTTCACTTCTACGCGTATCTTCTTTGGAGCCGATGCTCCAGGATTTACGTGCCGTTCTGGTAAGCCTCGATTTGGAGTTCAAGCCAGGGAATTCCCAAGCGGGGAAACACCTGACGTCGCTGAATGCGTGGGACAACAACAACAACGCTGTTTTGTACGACGAAGAATCTGAGTTAACCTGATACTTTTTTTACCTGATAACATTTTATTGCCTCTTTTAACACGGATTACATCTTTCAGTCCAACCCGTCTCAATTATAATGATTTATGTTTACAAAAACGTACCACCCGTCTCAATTAGACAAGACCCGTCTCAATGTCACATTTACAAACTTCCCGTCTCAAAGACGGGGAGACGCATTGCTGGCTAATACTATGCCTGGAGGTGTTCAATTAAATCATACCTTATTTGCGAAGGGGGCAGGGCGGTAATTATGTTATATGATTAATTTGAGGTCATTCTCTCTACTCCAAATGGTAATGAACAACCTTCTGTATACATGTAACTCTGAAAGCAATTTTCATTCCAAATTTTGGCAAAAGTGTGTATGATCAATTATTGTTTTTGGACCAGTTAGTCACTATTCAATGTCAAAATTGTGCTCATCTATATTTTCAGGGCAAAAGATGAGAGATTTACATTTTCATGACTAAATCTTATTCATTTTCTTCATATTCATATACAATTTGTTTGCAATTTAATAAATAATAATAAAATTTAGCGGCCGTGTGTATTTAAAAAATCAAGGTCATACTAAAACACCAATCATCAAGTGACAATGGCCTGACCTTGGTATCTGGACCAAATCACACTAACCTCTTCCATCCTGCCCAAAAGGAAAACCTGACCTTAACAAAAAAAAGAAGAAAAAAAAAATTACCTGCCTACCGACCCAACTTCCTGAGATAGGGTTGGGTTACAGCCTACAAACTTTTTTTTAAGGATGGCCTTAATTAGCCACAGCAGTCAGCAATGCTGAGGGCAGATTTCACAGAAAAACACACCATTCACTCCCAGATGATGAGAAAATTAAAAGTCAGTTTTGAACAGTCTTTTTCCCTGATTCTCTACACCTCACCAGATTAAAAAAACATTTTGATATATCTTAACAAGGACCACCATGAAAAGAATCCAAGATCAATCCAAAGTTAGCAATCCTGAGAACATTGTCAAGTCAGCTGGAGAAAATAGCATACAGATTGGGTGATATTTGTCATCATACCAGTACCAGAAATGCATTATTTTAGCATAAAGCCTTCTTTACAGCACTCTTATGGAATTTGAAAAAGTTTACCCAACCCACAACAGTAATTGGAAAGAAATGTGAGTGTTATAGGTAGTACATATACTTGCGAAATATTTTTTGTTTCATGGGTCTGTTCATTTGCATACATCATGAAGTAAGGTTCTCAGTTGGCTGGTCAGACAAAAGCAGTCGACTCACTGATGTTTTAAAATAAAATGATGTTTTTCTGTATCGCTGGGGATAAGCCATGGACGATCTGAAGACGTCCTGGTTCTAACGTCAGTTTTGATGGATTACAAATGACAGTAGAAACAAGCCTTGTAACCCACAGCTTCAAACAAGGGTAAAGATCTTCAGTAGTGAAATAAAACACAGAATCTATGCTTCCTCCAGAAAGTGAAATAAAAGTCAGAATAACGGATTTCACCCCACAACTATGTTAAATACTCTTTGTTTCTCGTGTCATTTTAACGGAAAGATGTGGGGGAAGACACAAAAGCAGTTCAGTTGAGGCGCAAATGGCACTGCAAGTCCGGGAGCATTGAGATTTATAAACCTTCAATTGGGCATTCGATGCTATAACGGTCATTGTCACTTGATTGGTTGTTTAGCAAATAATTCAAATAGATGAGGGATTTACATTTTCATGAGTAAAACTTACTCATTTTTTTCTCCATTTTTGTATACAATTGGTTTGCAATTTAATAATAATTAATTTTAGCATCTAGCATGTGTATTTAAAAAAATCAAGGTCATGCTAAACAACCAATCAAGTGACAATGGCCTAAAGCCTTTCGAATTATGGACGCATTTACTGACAAATGCTACGTCATTTCATTGCTACGTAATGTTATGACGTTTGAATGAAAAGAGTCCATCTGGATATGACGACCGAATGCAAAACTTGACGAAACTGACGCTCGAAACATTTGTCCCCATTTGGTTGCATTTTAGTACTTTATAAACAGTTAGTTTTTAATACCAACTGACAGAAAATGATATGATCAATGCATTATTCAATCAAACTGATTGAAAATAATTTCAATATTTCTTGAGAACAAGGTGTCTTCACACTCGTTCTAGTATCAGCAACTGTGATGAACAATGCTGACGCTCAGTTGCAAATATTGATAATCTCAAAACAATTTTTCTTCTGCAGTTTTCTTTTTTTGTGAAATTCATACCTGTCGGACCCAGGGAGTTGTGTCGATCAGACAAAGTTTTGACAGACAGGTGGTGGTACACTTTTCTGTGGAATCCGCCTGAGGCCAATGCCGTAGCAAAAGTAATTCTTTTCCTCCGAAGCAGTTAAATGGAGAATATTTCAATGCCTCTAGAATTTTTGCTGCACTGGAAATCCTAAGTGTGGGGGCTGATATCGGGAATCAGCTTAATTCAGTGCAGTGTATATCAGGGCAGGAGATTTGAGGAGAGTGATCGCTCTCCCCAGTCTGACAGTCTGTATTATTTTGCAGTCACTCTCCTCATCGTTATCAAATAACAAATTGTCTAACAAAGTGTAATATCATTGCATGAGAGCTAGTATTGTAGGACAGCATCCTCTCATCCTGTGCAAAAGGATGTGAACGTCCTCATCCACGCGTCCAAAGTAGGCCTACATGTACACCAAAGTAAAACCAAAATAGAGTGCTCCTCCCCCCCCCCTCCAGAAAAAAATTGAATAGCCTTAGTGTTAGTGCCTGTCCGGACTCATTACATTTCTTGCACCCTGAAACTATGTGCATACATGTACATATGTACTTCTGACAAGAAAGATAGACTTAAAAAAAAAATTGTATTTCCGGTCACCCAGGGGAAAATATGTGCCTACCTCAAAAGATTTTATTGCATTTTGAAAACAAACTACACAAATATATTGACCTACCTCATTTTGTGAAACACTAGTCTTTAAGTGAAGATGTCTAACGAAGTTATAGAGAGAATTTTACAGATTCGATTACATTGAACATCAGTTTTGTCCGCTTTTATTTTCTGCTTGTCACTTGGTTTGGATCATTCAGCAGACATCTTTGAACAGCCAATACTAGGTAAAAAACAAAATGTGACAAGCCTAAGTCATGTAAGTCAGTCATTTCATTCTTAATCTTGAAATGAATTTGTAACCACCCACACATGAAAACCTTTTATCCACCTTTGACTGCCATGTTTGTACACCCCAGCCATGTCAATCTGATATGATCCTGTTAAAAGGCCCGTGCTTTAATAGTCAATACATTAAGCAATAAGGAGACTTTAATCTCAGTACAATGTACACTGTGATATCAGGGGTTATAAGCCATTGTGCCAACTACGTGTACATGTTCGCATTGATTGATTCTTCTATTGATCTCTGTCCGTCGATCAATATGTCTTCAGTGTTCATTAGTGTTAGTAGTATAGCACAGTACTTGTATTGTGTACTGTAGAAGTTCGAATAATGATTCCATTATTTACCCTGTTTTTGACTTTGGATAAATGTACATATAGGCCTACATGTACTCGTGGCCTCTAACTTCATCCTTCCAAAAATACACATCCTACACAAATGCAGATCTGTATACTCTGTACTGCATGCAGATGTGAGAGAGAGAGAGAGAATTAAGGTTTAATGTCGCGTTCAGCAATATTTCAGCTATACATGGCTATATAGCGACGATCAAACAAAATTGTAAGCACTCCAAGTCAAACCAATAACTTATTAATCCAACACATTAAAACATACACACATTAAAACTTGCAACAAACCGATTTCTCTCATATATGTGTGGTGCAGTACTTACAGCTATTAGTATTACTCGAACTGTACAGCGTTTGAGTGTGATACGCCGCCTTCGTGGGATCTCGTTATATTTTGATGAAGCCCGAGTTCATACAGAGAAAAATCTGGAGGACAAATGCTTTGAAGTTCCAGGCGTAAATGACATGGGGACTTCTCTTACATGTCTTAAGTCAAAATAAATTTATACAGAGATGAACTGAAAACAATCAGAGGAGATGAAATATATACAACATATTGCCTGACGTTTAATTGGCTCAAATGTGGGCATATTCAGAGAGGTCATGAGGTCACGAAGGCTGTTCGTAAAGCCTACTAATAAATGTCTGGTCTTCGTCCTGGTGAATTCGTCTTCTGTCTGTCAGGGCTCAGATTTGTCAGACGAAAAAGGACTAGGGATGATGATGTTAATAGATTCACATAAATACACATGTGTATGATACTAGATTCACTGTCTTGGTTGCACTTGGATTGAACTCACAAATTGTTCTTCACACATCAAATTGCTTGAATCCAAGGTCGTCTGATGGTTCAATTTTGCTCTGAAAGCTGTTTAGTCACTCCCCTCGAGTATGTTTTTCAGGTGTAATGCTGGACTGATCACTATATCTGTTCAGTAATCACTATCAATTACATTTCAAATTCAGAAGTGACCGTAAGCTCACCTGCAGAAAAAGTGGGACTAATCAAAAGACTGCTTTCAGAGCCTGATGAAGTTGGCAGTTCTTTGTGGTAATACATGTGTACGTATTGTATAGGTACACAAACAACACCTGGCCATGTCAGTTAGAGATCAATAACTCACTCATGCTAGTCTTTTCTCTCAATCTCGATTTCTTTTTCCACCAGGTTCGTCAACGTCGACAGGAGATCAATGTCTTCTAACAGAGGTCGGAGGTCTCCAACATTCCCGGACACCGCCTCAACTGGAACTGCCGCGTGGGTGGATTTTATCCTCCATTTTGTGAATGTGTAATATAGGCGACAGAGAGCACCTGGGACAGAACTGTGTCATCTGGGACTGAATGAAATCAGAGGTAGGAGCACTTACTTGACAGATTATATGTCATTATCATACGCAAATCTGAGAAAATCTTCAATTTTCTTTCATGGCATATGTCACTGCTACATTGTATCTCTGAACTACGGTGATCCTCTAACAATTCAGTCCCTCTATCAAAATTCAATCACCTCCAATTGTGGGGACAAAATTGAATCGGTGATCACTGAGAACGAAGAAAGGGATTATATATGCATTTATATTTTGAACCATTTTGTCAACTTCCTGTTTTATAAATTTGATCACCCCCAGGGTGGGAACTTTCACTTCCTGTCAGTGTGAATGATATATATCAGTGACAGGGCCGTATCCAGAGATTTTTGGGGCATACCGGTATTCGACGTTATTGTTGTTGTTGTTCTTGTTGCACGTAAATTTGATGTTTGTTGCTGCTGCACAAAAACCACGGAATCTCTGATGCTGTTGACTTACATCAGGGTTTGTTGGATCCTCGAAAATACCAGTTGAGTGCTTTAATCAGTGCCAGGGTGTATATTTTCCCGTTTTCCCGTAATCCTGTTCTCTCAAACATGTGGTCGTTGTTGTTGCCACCGATATAGCGCATTCCCCACACATCGGTTGTTCTCAAGTTTTTGATTGCTGTAGGAAGACCAGGCGAAAACCACCGTAGCACAGCGATCATTGCCTACTAGAGGGGTCAATGCAATGCCATTTAAAGTATGTAATGCATAAAGCGTGGCCAGCAACGTGTGTTCAATGTGTATTGAACTCAAAGTTATGATAGCGGTCGCGACACTGTATTGAATTACAAGGTTTGAAGAAGGCTTCAGTTGAACTCCAGTTTAATGTAGTACGGTTAAGCAGCCAAAAAAGATATTTTGACCCGGAGTTTGGGCGCCTGAATTTGGGCGCCCATACCGGTATACCGGCATCAAAATGGCCCTGGATACGGCCCTGAGTGGGATTACCTCAGTGATAATTGGCTTAAATCTGGTATATCTGCATATGTATTCCATTTACCCAACTAAGAGAAATGCTTACCTCAACGAATACTTTGCAACTTGAGTTGGAAATATGTCCGTTACAATTCACATGTCTAGTTGAACATATTTGCCCATATTATTGGCAAATCTGTCATGTAAGACACATACAATAGGTGACTACATGTGGGGAACCATTCAACCAAGGAGTGAAAAGGGCCAAGCATATTGCGCGCAAAGTGTTGCCGATTGAAGTTGTCTTATATGACGGGTCTGCCATATTATTAGGAAAATACAAAATGTGATTTTACAACCCACAGTCACATAATGAGATTGCCGTGTCGTGTTTGTAAAATTTACGAGAGCTGTTGATCAGTCACTCTCCTAGAGTTTGTATTGCGAGAGTGATTAATCTATTGCATATATGGAGGCGAGGCAAGCGCTCCTGTCGGTCCACTATTAATTCAATTCCCCAGGATAGTGATCAGGACTTAGATCGCCAGCCGCCAGGTTGGCTGGATCCAGTCCCTGTTTCATAATGTATATTTCAGGGGTAGTAAAGGGAAGTAACTCTGCCTAAAGAAATGCTTGAAACATTAACTGGATGCGACGTCACAAGGGAGCTAACTTTGCAAGAAAAAGTGCACAGTATGTTGTGCATTTTTTGCCACCAATGAAAACTCAGTATTTTTGTTCTCGCTCCCCACTCGAAGGATTTGATTGGTCATTCATAACACGCTGGAAGCAATGCGTTCATGTGATGTCAACAATATGGAATGACGTTACTTATGGTGATGTCAGTAATGAGAATGACGTCACTACCGTGGCATCACAATTGTTACAATTGATGCGACTGAAGTAAAAAAAACGTCAATCATTCATGCTAGCCATGCCTCTAAATCAAATTTTTACACCACAAAACCCATCCAAACGTTCAATCTCTATTTCATTTTTACCCCTCAGCCCATAGGGCTGTGGGGTCTTGTCGTTGCTATGTTCGTACGTCCGTCCGTCCTAGCGTCCGTCCGTCCGTCAACATGTTCTTGTCCGCTGAATATCTGCAGATCTATGAAGTCTGGCCCGACCAAACTTTGGTGAGAGCTTCCTGAATGTTGACTGATGAAATGATTAGATTTTCAGATGGCTATGATGATTTCATGATTTTTAATTATTTTTTTTTATTGTTTATTGATGGCTCAGCTTTTGCACTGTTACCTATGCCCATCAACATGTTCTTGTCCGCTGAATATCTGCAGATCTATGAAGTCAGGCCCGACCAAACTTTGGTGAGAGCTTCCTGAATGTTGACTAATGAAATGATTAGATTTTCAGATGGTTATGATGATTTCATGATTTTTTTATTTTTTTTTATTTTTTATTATCTATTGATGGCTTAGCTTTCGCACTGTTGTCTATGCCCATCGCGAACCCTTGGTTGCATGTTTCATTGTGAATTTTGAAGGTTCCCTGATACAAGTAAGCCTGGTCCATTCAAGAGTCTCATTGAATGAAGGACAACATTTTTCGTTAATTTTGCTATTAAATCATTCTATTCTACAGCATATGTTTCATCCTAAAACTGTTCCATGAACCATATTTGTGTCCACACATTTAACTGGTACAACATTTTTGTCAAATTTTGTCGCCAAACATGTTACTGTACCTTGGAAATTATTTAAAACGAGTGATTAGGAGAGCCCATTTTTAGCCTGACTCTGGGCAATTTTGAACCAGTTTGCATACCTGGAGCTTATGCCCCCCCCCCCCCCAACAATAATGATAAGGGTGGGCCTGTGTCAATCAGTGTGTTTACTTGTTGTCACATTTGTGCAATGCATAAATTGCCACTGATAAAGCTACACTTTCTTGCATGCTGTAATCCCAGCACACCACTTACGTGAAACCGAAGTCTGTTTTATACGGTATCCAGGGATTTTTTGCAGGTTCTGATCCCAAACTCGCAGTTCCTTTCGTAATTCATTCTTGAGGGTCCAATTTTTTTAAGTGAATTTTGGCGCAAATAGCCTGTGATCAATCACAAGACATGTATTAACATGAAATTCAATACCCAGCTATGCAATCGGATCGATATTGAGGATCCCAGAGGCTTTTTCCAGTATTTCCTTCAGAAATCCTTTCAAATTGAACAACAACGACACTTTCGTTTTTTGTTTCATTTGAGTTTTGGGCACCCATATGTTTTCCGAAACTAAATTGGCTCTAGATGCAGCCCTGATCCTACTTGACTAAAAAAAAACAGGCTGAGGGGTTCACGCACCTTTTAGGTGCTTGCCTGCAATTCATGTTTTTCCAGACATTATTTTCCATTTTATTTTTCATTATTATTATTTTTTTTAATTTGTTAAATGTCATTCAGGTATTATTGATAAATAGTAAATAGAGACTCGTCCAGTCTACTCTCCTGGGGGAAAAGTTAGGGGAGTGATGGAGAGGGAGAGTGATCACTCCCCTTTAACGAGAGAGTGGGTTTGGGGTCAGAAGCTGGACATGATGGGCAATCCCATTTCATAGTCCTGGGTAGTTTCAGCTTGTCTGTCCGTCCGTCCGTAACATTTCGTTTCCGGAGCATAACTTGACAACCACTACTTGAATTCCTCTCAAATTTGGTATGCAGCTACCATACCATGAGACCTCGATTGGGATTGCGTTTGGCGCATGTGCGTCTACAGGTGGCGCCACCTAGGGTCAAAACTTTCTCTTGTCGGTCCGTAACATTTTGTTTCCGGAGCATAACTTGACAACCGCTACTTGGATTCCTCTCAAATTTGGTATGCAGCTACCATACCATGAGACCTCGCTTGGGATTGCATTTGGCGCATGTGCGTCTACAGGTGGCGCCACCTAGGGTCAAAACTTTCTCTTGTCGATCCGTAACATTTCGTTTCCGGAGCATAACTTGACAACCGCTACTTGGATTCCTCTCAAATTTGGTATGCAGCTACCATACCATGAGACCTCGCTTGGTATTGCGTTTGGCGCATGTGCGTCCACAGGTGGCGCCACCTAGGGTCAAAACTTTCTCTTGTCTGCCGTAACATTTCGTTTCCGGAGCATAACTTGACAACCACTACTTGGATTTCTCTCAAATTTGGTATGCAGCTACCATACCATGAGACCACGCTTGGTATTGCGTTTGGCGCATGTGCGTCCACAGGTGGCGCCACCTAGGGTCAAAACTTTCTCTTGTCTGCCGTAACATTTCGTTTCCGGAGCATAACTTGACAACCGCTACTTGGATTTCTCTCAAATTTGGTATGCAGCTACCATACCATGAGACCTCGCTTGGGATTGCGTTTGGCGCTTGTGCGTCTACGGGTGGCGCCACCTAGGGTCAAAACTTTCTCTTGTCGATCCGTAACATTTCGTTTCCGGAGCATAACTTGACAACCGCTACTTGGATTCCTCTCAGATTTGGTATGCAGCTGCCATACCATGAGACCTCGCTTGGGATTGCGTTTGGCGCATGTGCGTCTACAGGTGGCGCCACCTAGGGTCAAAACTTTCTTTTGTCGGTCCGTAACATTTAGTTTCCGGAGCATAACTTGACAGCAGCTAATTGGATTCTTCTCAAATTTTGTATGTAGCTACCATACCATGAGACCTCGCTTGGGATTGTGTTTGGCGCCTGTGCATCTACATGTTGTGCCACCTATGGGCAGAGTTTTCTCAGTTGGTCCGTAACATTTCGTTTCCGGAGCATAACTTGACAACCGCTACTTGGATTCCTCTCAAATTTGGTATGCAGCTATCATACCATGAGGCCTCGTAGGGAATCCGTTAACCGCAGTCGAGACCAAGCGAGGTCTCATTGTCAACTAGTTACATACCATGCCACCATCAAACGCAATCTTAATAAATTTACCTGTAAACTACTATAACATGTATACTTATATTCCACTACAAATATTCATCAATTTCTATCAAATGTGCATCCGGGCAGAGTTCGAATTTGGCACCTGTCCGTCAGTCCGAGACTGGTAAAAAATCAAACGGACTGGTGTGAGTGACTGAACAACAAGTCCGTCGGACTGGTAACAAAAAAGCTCTCCGTTCATTGTGTAAACAACTATTTCTCTGGATATCTACGCACAATTTGTAAAGAATGAAAAACGAAATGTCTGTTTTCGGTTACCCGACCGAGTCTAAATAAATCGTGTGAGTCTAAAACAATTTGCAGCAAATTCCAACGAAATCACGACCACGGCCGCATTTTACGACAACAACAACAGCCGTAAAGTGGTGCGAACATTGTCAGCAATTACCGTAAAGTGTGACTGTAATGCAGCATGGCAATGCAGGCTGGCGATCTTTTCAGAAAATAAAGCTCTCAATTCCAGGTCGGGAATCGAGAAATCAGCAACATGATTACGCTTCAGTCGACCTGATCATGTTTACCAGGACAATTATAAACATATTCTCCATCAATTTCGAAAGAAATCTACTGATATTTTTGGCTTGAAATGGCGTTTGTTGAAGCAGTGTTTTTCGCGACGACACGTGCAGTCAAAGTCGCTGTCGAAGTCTAGCCGACGGGGTTTGTCGTCTGTGATAATATCTTCACACGCGCTCAAGAAATGCACAATTATTAATTTCTTATTTAGTAGCAACCATCACAGAGCACAAAATATTCATGATGACAAATGTTCCCACATCATCTTTTATTTAATATTAACGGACTAGTAAAAATATTTACGGACTGGTTACATTTTTGGCTCACCAGTCCGGTGGACTGGTTCAAATTTTTCTTAAATTCGAACCCTGCCGGGGGGTATCTTGTAAGCATGCTTACTGATCATTTCCATCGCCACCTGACACAATCCCATTCAACTTACTCATTAAATGTTAACCACCAACATGTATCTATGCCTTACGGGGGGGTATCTTGTAAGCCGCCTTACAGATCATTTTGATCAAATGTGTGCATCCCTCAGACTATGCTCTAGTTTCATCTTGCTTCTCGGGCAAGTGATTTGTTCATAGCAGTTCCAACTATATACATGTAGTCCCTGCTAACGTCATGAACGTGGTGTGTGTTGGCAGAAGAAAAACTGGGTTGCCCGCAGACTGGTGAAGGGTCAAGAAAGACTTGTTAGGTTGTCTCAGGCGAGGTGGGCAGTTATAATTCGGACCCCTGAGTTTATTCGTCATGGACAATCTCATTTTGTAGACGGGGGTGGTTCGTATTTGTTTTGTGTTTTTGAGTTCTTAAGCTATCTACAGTTAGATCAGCATGATCAGGGATTGCCCATTAAGTCTATTTGCTGACTCTATGTATTGAAGGTCTCGGGTCATACACACAGGTAAACATTTGTCCTGAGGCTGACTACATAATCAGTCTTTTTGTTCAATGTTTTCTGTTGGAGTTTACTTTTTCCTTCAGACCCGCTATGGGAAAACGAGGGACTTGCATATTCTCTGCATATTTATTAGAACATAAATCTACATCAAAGTTTATGGATGATGATCGTTGATAGGCATTTAGGAGTCTGTGTATGTATGACAACTTATTTAATCACTCTGGAGCTGACAATTTATTAATCACTCTGGAGCTGACAACTTATTCAATCACTGTGGAGCTGACAACTTATTCAATCACTGTGGAGCTGACAACTTATTTAATCACTCTGGGGGTGACAGCAAATTTAATCACTGTGGAGCTGAAAACTTATTTAACACTCTGGAGCTGACAACTTATTTAATCACTGTGAAGCTGACAACTTATTTAACACTCTGGAGCTGACAACTTATTTAATCACTCTGGAGCTGACAACTTATTTAATCACTGGCACCAACAACTTATTTAATCACTCTGGAGCTGACAACTTATTTAATCACTGTGGCGCTGAAAATTTATTTAATCACTCTGGAGCTTACAACTTATTTAATCACTCTGGAACCGACAACTTATTTAATCACTCTGGAGCTGACAACTTATTTAATCACTCTGAAGCTGACATCATGTCAATGAAGATTTTACACAATGTAAAACTTGGAAATTCGCGTTCATGTGAATCTTCAATGAAGTGTCCGCTACATGTATGTGCATGGGATTATGTGCTGTCTGAGTACAGCCTTTTCTGTATGACCTGGAAAAACACATGGAGTTTACCTTGGATCCCTGAGGACAGGTGATTGGTATATTTACCCTCTCTTGTTTGTAAATTCTTTGTTAGCTGCAAATACATTTAAAGAGGTAATAGCATCATTAAAAAAATATTCAGCAAATAACATTTCGATAAAAGTTATTTAGTAGTTTAGAGAGAAAGATAATTAACGTCGCATTCAGCAATATTTCAGCTAAACAGAGACGAGTTTGTAGTTGAGATCAACTATGGTGAACGTTTCTCTGTGATCTCATTTTTTTCATTGATGACCTCATCACAGGCATTGAAATCACACTTTTGACATTCTCTGAAAAACGTGACAGCACCTGCACTTGGCTCCAGTGCCTGTGAGTTGACGTCACAAAACGCGGATTGGCATCATTCCGCGCGAGATGCTTTTCAACATCATACTCGATCTTAGAACTTTTATTGCAGTGTGACGGCTTCTGATGTGACGTCATGGACACCTGGTCACGTTATCCGACGTCATCTCAGTCATTTCCCATTTTCATGTAGTTCACTAGACTGAATTGAAGAATCTGACAGTATTGGTCCCTATAGGAAATACAAGACTTCACGACATGAAAATCTTTTGGCAAATGTTGCAAGTGATTATGCTATTCAGTCTACCCGCACAATTGAAATCACGCTACTACCTCTTTAAGGTATTTGGAAGAGTTGTTGAGAAAGAGACAGACGGACAGACACTTTTCCATGATGATATATGTGTGTACTCTCCAGTTATTCAATCACGCCTAATTTGGTGGACAAACGTGTTCTAATCAATTTGATCATCTCTCTAAAATTATTGAAATAACGAAGAAATAATGGGTTATCTGCATGATTTTTTTTTTATCACACTCCATGACTTTATGGTGCAAAATTTCACTTCCTGTGATGGAAATATTAGGTGGATTACCATTTATCCTGCTTCAGACAAAATCGTCCAATGAAAACGAGCGATCATGGTCACATGTTTGCCCAATATTTTTCCATCCACCGCTGTCGATTATAATTCGGGGTGAGTAACTAGTTTATCTCCCTTCACAGGAGCTCCTGTCGCAAAGCACTTGTGTCAGCTGTTTTGCGTCGATCACTCGGCGGGCTTCATTTTGAAAGTTACAACAAGTGTTTGTAATAAAGGTGAGCTTCAGCAGCTGTAGCTCTAAATTAGATAGCATTCATTCTGTGCACAGCTCGTATTTCATCGTAATCAGTGATTATTTAGCCAATGAATATTGCAAATGTGTGACTTCACATGCAGTTTTTTGCTTCATGAGCAATAACAACATAGTTCACAAAGTTGCTCGGCTAACGCCTCGCCCAATATATATTTTTACTGACCCCATATATTTCTGTATTCAGTCACTGACTGACAAACCGTGTAACTAATAATGTATGCCAGTAGCCACAGCTGATTGGGTTATCTATTATAATGCCAAGAAATGACATCTATTTCAGTATAATGTACATGTAGATGTGGAGTTTGCTCCATCCATGCTGTCCATCAGCACATGGGAGCAAAGGTTTACAAACAATCACTCAAATTGGGTTAATTTATACTCAATTCTACACTGAGTGCATGCATTGTTAAGAGAAGAAGTTTGAAGAGTTTAAAGTTTTAGTTTGTCTAACCTTGCCAGAGAGAACTGCGTACTTGTTCGTAAAATCGTGAGTCTTGTCTTAGACAATATGAGGTAAGGGTATTGAGTATTTTTGTTTGATGATCAAATTCCAATCCCATTCCAAGTTATTACGTTCCTCAACATAAATTGAGAATCTTTACAAAAGAGTTTGTCTCCGCATAAATGTGGCCTTCGTGGAAATATACTAAGATCCCAGGTGGTTTATCATTGTGGAATTTCATCTGTTCATTGTCTGCTAGTTTAGATGGACAGTTGGAGTACTAGCTGTAAAGGGCACATTTATGTTCATTCAGGGCTGGCAGGGAGTATACAGACCTGCATTTATGGAGGATGCATACATTAAACACAGTACAGTGCCTGATTGAGATCATATTCATCACCATGTATTTGCCCCTGAGAATGTTTTTTATAACCTTGCCCCTTTCATTCATCCCAGCATTTCTTTCTATTCTTTCATATTCTCTCGTTTTGACCTTTGCAATAATGACATATTGGCTGTAAAAAATATATATATATTTCTGGCTACTTGTCAAGCTTCACTGATGAAACTGTAAACTTTAGGATTATCACACATGTGTATGACATGCACAGAATAACAAACAGGAAACATCAAGGAAGTGGGTCCTTCTGAAATTAATGAGTTGTTTACCAAGTTGAAAACTAAGCCTCTCCCCCTTTCTCTATCTGGCATAATGGAATGGCCATGTCTTCTGTCTATTTTCTGAAATAATCAGACCATACCATTATTTTTAAAAGGGAGGTGATGATGGTTTTATGTCCAATTTTTAAGAGCAATGGCTACATGTAGATCAATCTGAGGTGAGGTCAAGGACAGTTTACATGGCAGGTTTAATAGGCCTTGGTGTGATCAACTGTTGGACTCTAGCCCAGGCCATTGGTTAACATGATGTGTGTTTCTAGTAATGAATGACTGAAAATGTTAGAAGAGAGTACAGTACTACATCATCACATGTAAGTGTTTGACCAGTGCCAATCAAGACTGATTAAGTGACACAGGTAAGGCCGCGGATAATTAATGGTTCGTTTCCCGTAACCAGCCCTCGTCTATATTTTGAGGGCAAATAATTAAAACCCATGAGGGATTTACATTTTCGTGAGTAAAAGTTGCTCAGTTTCTTCATATTTGTACCGTATACAATTGGTTTGCCAGTTAATAATTGATGATTATCGCACTCAGCATGTGTATTTTTACAAGCAAGGTTACCAGAAACAAACAATTACATGTCATTAACAGTGGAAAATCTAATCAGCCCAAGTAGTTTCAACTGATGAATACAACCTGATGTATGTAACTTCTTTAATAATGGTACTATGTACATGTACGTGTATGATCTGCCACTCCAAAATGTCATACATGTATTATTCGGTAACTTAAAAGAGAACTATTTTACATAGTCGAGGACATCAAGCTATTTTTTATTATTATAATTTTGATGGCATTGTTCCTGCTTCAAGGTTGACATGAATGCCCACATTGCCATGTTGCCTGCAGGAAGGGGAAGTAATCAATGACGTCAGTTGAGTTTTCATTTTCAAGATTATTCCATCTTCACAAGTCCAGGTAAATCTAAAGCCTTGCAGAGGGTTTACCTGGTCATTTTTGGTGATTCGAATGAGTTATTGAGTCGACGCCTCTATTATACAATCTCCTACATTTCATCCCTCGAGCTTGTTTTCAATTAGCATGTCGATATCCCAAGCCTGTGGTTTTATCTGATGTCGATTTCAGCTTGACATCAAAGCAATTAGACCCACGATGAAATCCAACTTGTCACATCTCATACCTCGCAGCGGATTGGTGTAATCAGCTAGGTTAGCGCGTTCACTGATTGGGTTGATTTAGAGGAAACCCCTAGCTTGACTATTTATATCCCAGGGGGTTTTTTAGACAGTTTTTCATCATGGTATTCCTGATGAAAACGAATTTGAATTGAGTTTTTGCGTTTTTTTCAAAATTGAGTTTTGAGCTAGAAATTCAGTTTTTTGAGTTTTCGGGAAGAGTTTTTTTCATAAAAGATTGAGTTTATGTAAGACCGGGGTGAACGAAAATGCCCCGATCACGGGAAAGTTTGATCGCGACCGAAAGTTTACAATGTACAAGGTTGTTGTTGTTGTTCGTGTCACCTCCGTCTCTATGCCAATGAAAGTCCGTGAGAGCCCACTCTTCATGTCATCTCTGCCACTTCCCGGGTTTCCGTATGTTTGTTTTAGCTGCAGACACCGCGTCTCGTCAATGGGATATCCAGTGAAAATGAAACACACTCAGAAAGCTCTTGCAGAGATAATTTTTCTGTTCGTTGACTGCCGGAAAAAAATTTTTTAACAGAGTTGTCTCCCATCATATGACAACATTTGCTGTTGAGTGCCGCCAGATATCTGTGTCAATGAACTGCTAGTTTTTCGATGAAGGGTTCCCGACAATGATTTCAGCGCCATTTTTTTTTTATCTCAACACGTGGTTACGCTTTACCAAAGTAAGCGAGAAAATCTCAACACGAACACAAATGAAACATATTTGTCGTACGCTGAAAATTTTTCAACTTCTTTGATCTGTTGGAACTCTATTTGAACCCGTATAATACCTGCCTCACGTCGATGCGAAGTGCCTGTGTTTTGTGGTGGAAAACCGGCAACATGCAACCTCTGCCCTTTTTACGATAAATTGAGCTTCCAAACTAACGAATAAATTATTGTAATACACGAATGCTTGGGAGGAATTTCTGTTAAAATAGTTCATCATGCTTTATTTCTGCCGCGAAGTTAACCTAGTTTTGCCCCTTCTGTGACAGTGTCGCTTGTTTTTCTGCCGTAATGAAGTCAGTTTGGAAGTACTGACACAAAATGGCATATTGGAATAAATTATATAAATTCAATGCACTTACAATGGAAAACGAACTCTTGGTTCCGTGGTGTGTCGTTACAATTCATGCTACAAAATTCGGAGGGCTAAAATCAAAGGGGGGGGGGGGCTGAGGGGAGATCATGAGATGTATATGTGATCGCAGTGCTCCCATCACCATTCAACGGAGGTCGTTCAATGAAAACAATGACCTTGGCTTAGGGGGAAAATAATAAAAAATAAAAATAAAACAAGAGCAAGTTGTTGTTTTCTCAATTAGTTACATAATTTGGTTTTTACCTTTCTCCACCAAGCACGACAGTTTCAATAATTTCGCCAATTTAATACAAGAATCTGTTTTTTCAAGATAAAAATTCATGATCTATTAGGGTTTGAAATTGAACTGTGGGGCCATCATCCATCATCTATTTCCAACCTCAACTTTGTTTGTCCCAGATTTCGTAAATTCCAGAGAGCAGCTGCCTATGCAGTTTTCATCAATCTTTCAAAATTTTGTGAAATTTTGATTCAGATAATTAGGACATCCGAATAGCTAAAGGATGACAAGATTAGTCCAAAAACTTGCAGTGTTGGGTGTCAGTTTCATCTAATTCAACCTACAACCAAATTGATTGCATAAGTGTCATTCCAGTGCAAAACTACATCGATACCATTAGTGGCATCCAATTGGAAAATTTAAGAAAAACAAACCAAGAATGACATGCCAAGCTTTGACACAACCTTTTTTTACATTCTACGATTAAAACAAAATAAAAATTGAGTTTTATCATTTTTTTGATAAAAAAGGCAAAAAAATTGAGTTTCATCCTTTTTTAGATGAAAAACCCCCAAAATTGAGTTTAGTGACATTAGTTGGCGCGCAAAAAAATTGAGTTTTACAATATTTGAAATTGAGTAGATGAAAAATTTTTGTCTAAAAAAACCCCTGTATCCAGAGCTCGTATACATGGGTAACTAACCAAGCTAGTCAGTGTATTGATCCTAACAGATCTATCGATCAATACACTGGTGCGAGAGGATGCTGGAAACATGCACAGTAGACTAAAATTTGATAGAGCAGGAACCTCCTGAATTATCTGGATTTTATTAACATTTTATGTTTTCTTTATTTTATTTTTTCATGTCAAGAACATTCCCATGTTCTAGGTGGCTGGGTCAACAAGCCAGAAAACCTGAAATTTATGTTAATGACCTTGTGTACACATTCTACTATCACTCAGTGAATACAAGTAAAAATGTACAATATGACCATCAGTACATTGTTGTTGTTGTTGTAACAGCTGAGATAACCATTCCGGGCTGACATCACCCCTCTATTATTGTAGATGTTGTCTCAATAACCGTTGACACATTATCACCACCAGTGTGACCTACATGTATATCAGAGAACATTTACACAGTGAATCATCCAAAAGCTGTACTTTCGACTTGTAGATAATCCAGTTACTTCAACGGCACACTTTTGAAACTTTCGCTTCCAATACATGTGGAAAACGTTTATGTGCATAGATTTGAGATGATAATTGTAGGCAACAGGAAGAAGTTCACTTTTCCAATGTAGTAAATTATTGGGACCAGTGAATGTGTCTGCATTTTGCGTTCTAGGTAAGTACTGTACTGTATACATTTTTCTGTACAGAAGGGTCCTAGGCCTCCACAGAAATTCTAGTTTGTATATTTAGCAGAATGAGAACCAGTCTCTTAATTTGTTCAGGCCTGTGTGTTCAATCGTCTACCTTTGAGTTCGACACAGCAGACCCCGAGTTCAGAACAATGTTTCTTGTGCCTCTGTCTTAACTGGGAGATTTTACATTTCCATAAATGGGGGGGGGGGGGTTCTGAGCCATGACTTTGCAACTACCGCAGTCATTTGTTTTTGAGGAGTGTGAGTGTGATCACACTCCATCACACTCCTGAAAATTAGCTCAGGAGTGTGAACAATAGCACTCGCCAATTGTAGGCCTCCCTAAGTTGTAACGTGGAGGAGTGTAATATCACACTCCTTAATTAATCATTTTTCAAACTTTTGGAGTGTGATTAACAGCACTCCAGCTATTTTCAAAAACGAAAGACTGCTACCGGGTATATATGCACAATTTCTCATAGTGCTTGAGAAATGTACATTATCAACAAGAAACTTCATTAAAAAAAGTACACACATGAACACGGGAAGCTTCATTCTAAAACCGGTACACACACATTATCTCGGCAGCCAGACAACAGTATGACTATTGTGCATGTGCATTTCAATATCGTTTGCTCATTTTAATCTGTGGTTCATTGTTCGGTAAAGCAGGGATTATTTGACTGTTTGAACTCTTGTTTGTGTTTTGGGTGAACATGTTAAATACAAAGTGCCATTGAACCCATAATTAGTAAGTCTGACATCTTTTGAAATCCCTGGCAGTGACACTGGGAAATCTGTGTGCCATATTTGAATCTGTCAACCTGCTGAGTGGACACTGTTACACATATAGGCCATGTAACATGAATATATATAAACAAGACCAGGCCTGATACAATGCATATATAACTGTTAATTAATTAAGGTCAATACACAATGTGTTAATTACTAGTACAGTAGGTTTATTGTTAATTAATCCTGCCTGAGCTAGATCTATGTTGATTTAATTACCTCATTGTTTTGCTGAAGCTGCATGAATTTCACCCTGGCTTTTCATCCCAGCATATTGAGTCACTTTCACAAGTTGATTTCCCTTGAAACACCAGCTGGTGCTGAAGATTGCATGTGAAAGTACATGTGCACTTGAAAGGGTAAGTTTGCACACAGATCCACAGCCAACATTGTTACCTGATTGTACTTGTAAATTTATCAGGTATTTTGGTTGAACCATTTCGCTTCTCTCACTGAAATCGGGCATTGATTTTCAACTTGAGTGTAACTTGACCTGAGTAGTTTTTTACTGATGTCGATAATCATGCGATGAAATTGTACATGATGCTGAAATCACAGTATGTGTAGAAAGTCTTATTATTCAAGAGATACTGAAATAATATCAGATACTGACATTGTTTCGTTATCACCAGATTTATCGACCTCTCCTTTCGTTTGCCATGATACTCGTCAACAGCATTTGTGATCAGTGAGCTGGAATATGGTTGGTCAAACAAGGTCATCATTTATTCTCACTATGTAGCTGAAATACATGTACTGTTGAACTTGTCGACGTTAACCTTTATTCTCTCTCTCTCTCCATTCTCACTAATTAAATGGAGTCCATAGAGTTAAGGTCGATCTATGTTATCTTTTACCTTTTTGGAGTCAAAGGGATGACTTTGGTTTTTCTGCTTATATTAGCTTTGATCTCAAGAACTGCCCTAAATATTATACGATATTAAATTATGAGAGCGAGAGAGAATTAAGGTTTAATGTCACGTTCAGCAATATTTCAGCTGTATAGTGACAATCAAACAAGTCAACAACCCAGCAATAATCCTGAAGGACAAGAAATATGTAAATCACAAAATATAGATTCGCTAACTCATTTTCATATTTGACACCGGTATACATATCAGTGTATGTACAGATAGATGAGAGGTACAGGGATTTAAAGCATACATGTATACATGTTCATATTGAAGATGAGTTGACCCAGTTATCTATTTATATCTGCATCTGATGAAAGTAGATTAAACTGTAGGAGGTTGATAATCTTTGGCTATCTCACTGTGTCAGTACCTTGTACATGACCACTGTGGATGATATGTTCATTTCTCATGTACATCAGTGGATTGTATTATTTCTTGAATAGTTCAAGAATCTGACTGGCGGGCTGGCTGTCCAAGCTTAAAACAGAACCTGTTAATAATATGTTCTCTTAAATTTCATTTTCTGTACACACTGGTTGAAATCCCTCAGTTTTATGCCTCGGGCGAGATGTACTTAAAAGAAAAACTGAACCAAGGGCCGTTTTGACAATCCCTGTTTCATGCCCAAGTTGCTTCACAATGTCAGCCAGTTTGTGAGCGTCTCTGATAATAGCACAGTCTATCCAGGGCCCAGGGCCAAGCAGTTATGACATGTTTTCTTACGAAAGTTTTGAGCTGTACCTGACTGTACAATTTTGATGTACTTACGTCATGCCAATTTTTTCACCTTTACAAAAGTTTTCACCTGCAATGTAAAATATTTGTGATGGACCAGTGAGGACTGGCTGCTCTTTTAACCCCTCTATTGTATGTTGGCTGTCAATCATCAGCTGTCCAGTGTTAACATTGGCCGGTCAACATTTGGCAGTTCTACATGTATATTCAAAGTCCTTGTATACCAGTAGATATTGTACATGCACCGAATGACCTTTTGTGGTGATGGCATGGTTGGCAGATTACCCAGTACTTATGAGTTATGTCTTCGTAGTGCATGTGTATCTAGTGTTCCAACATCATAGCTCCCTATGACGTGAATGTCCTGTAAACTTGGTAAACAACAACAACACATCCTCACAGACTCTGCTCTATCTCATTGCTCAGATATCCGGAGAGTCGAGAACAGATTCTTCGCTGTCAATTTATCTTCGTTCTGTTTGCTGTCGTTTTCATCCTGCTCAGTACATGTACCTCTGTCAGGGGATCTGATAGAAGTTGTTATCAACTACTTTTCATTCCTGTGAGTTCTATCCATGTAGGCAACCTGTTTTGTTTTGTTTTTTCAGTTTCATTGATTTTCCATTGATATTTGTGGAAGAGGTGCCACACACAAAACTTTTTGGCCAAGGCCATACAAGTTATCAGAGACCCCAAAATAATGAAATCATTAAAAAAAGCACAATTGTGTGTGTTAGTGACATACATTAAGGGGAAGATGATATGTTGTTCAGGCAGCTCTGTGGGGCTTCCCGGGATTGACCTGGGATGTCGTTGTGCACACTCCAGGTCATGGTAAGAATAGGCCTCAGCTCCTCAGAGAGCTTGTCGTAACACGCGACTAACTGGAGCACCCATGGGGATCCCGGGTGTGAAAAGAAATAGGGCCCCCCACCCGTGGAGTCTAGGGTGTTGAAAGGATTAGGACCCTACCCGTGTGGTTTCCGTGTCTGAAAAGGAATAGGAACAAACGTCGTGATATGTCTGAAATAGTGTTGAAAGCGACGTTAAATCGTATTCACTCACTCACTTGTTCGGGCATGATATATTATAGCCAATTTTGGTTATTGTTCTCTCAGGGAACCCAAACTACCATATTCTGCATTTGAAAGACCTCTGAAGCTATCTTTGGCTATCGGTAGCCGCCCACACAATTCACTGAGGTAAATGCCGTGGCATAAGCAGTTCACCTCAGCAATGTTTAACATGGTGTTAAATAGGAAATTTTAATATGACATTATTTTTGCTGAGGTGAGTTTTCTGAATTGTTGGGCTGCAGTTGACATGGAACATGTAGTGGAGAGTTCCGATGTTCTCATGGTTTAATTGTACATGAAGGAGACACAATACTGGGTCTAACAACGCATTACGCTGACACTGTCAATCCAAATCAGGATTTACATGTCACGATACTGGGCCTAACAACAGATTACGCTGAACCATGAATTCAAATAGATCAATTGAAATTATCTGACCTTGCATGTAGGTCCCAGATTGTACCTATATGCTCCTTGAATCAGTGTCGACCCTACATCGGATCCAGTGCTCTACTTGTTGCCCAGCTGAGACCAGTTCAATATCTAATCATCTTGACCCCAGAGCTGCATTTACATGTAACAACAATCTTTTTCCATTTTCTAACAAAGATACATGTAGTCTAATTCAGTCGCTCATGTTTGTAAAATTAGCGAGAGCTGTTGATCACTCTCCTGGGCTTTGTTTTGCGAGAGTAGTGCGAGAGTTATCACTCTCCTGGATTTTGTTTTGCGAGAGTAGTGTGAGAGTTATCACTCTCCTGGATTTTGTTTTGCGAGAGTAGTGCGAGAGTTATCACTCTCCTGGATTTTGTTTTGCGAGAGTAGTGCGAGAGTTATCACTCTCCTGGATTTTGTTTTGCGAGAGTTATCACCCTCCTGGATTTTGTTTTGCGAGAGTAGTGTGAGAGTTATCACTCTCCTGGATTTTGGTTTGCGAGAGTAGTGCGAGAGTTATCACTCTCCTGGATTTTGTTTTGCGAGAGTAGTGTGAGAGTTATCACTCTCCTGGATTTTGTTTTGCGAGAGTAGTGCGAGAGTTATCACTCTCCTGGATTTTGTTTTGCGAGAGTAGTGCGAGAGTTATCACTCCTGGATTTTGTTTTGCGAGAGTAGTGCGAGAGTTATCACTCTCCTGGATTTTGTTTTGCGAGAGTAGTGTGAGAGTTATCACTCTCCTGGATTTTGGTTTGCGAGAGTAGTGCGAGAGTTATCACTCCTGGATTTTGTTTTGCGAGAGTTATCACTCTCCTGGATTTTGTTTTGCGAGAGTAGTGCGAGAGTTATCACTCGCCTGGATTTTGTTTTGCGAGAGTAGTGCGAGAGTTATCACTCTCCTGGATTTTGTTTTGCGAGAGTAGTGTGAGAGTTATCACTCTCCTGGATTTTGGTTTGCGAGAGTAGTGCGAGAGTTATCACTCTCCTGGATTTTGTTTTGCGAGAGTAGTGTGAGAGTTATCACTCTCCTGGATTTGTTTTGCGAGAGTAGTGCGAGAGTTATCACTCTCCTGGATTTTGTTTTGCGAGAGTTATCACTCTCCTGGATTTTGTTTTGCGAGAGTTATCACTCTCCTGGATTTAGTTTTGCGAGAGTAGTGCGAGAGTTATCACTCTCCAAGCCTGCAAGTGCCTCCTATATTTTCCTTTTTTTGTGTCATTCTCATATTTTCCTATATTTTACCAAAAATATTTTCTCATGAAAACTTTCACCAATGCTCTGAAATGTGTTAAATTGGCATGAAGAAATACTATTCAGAAAAAAAAATATGAAAACATTTAAATATCTTTTTTTTTTAACCAACTGACAGGACGCGGCTTCTCAGTCACCAGCACAACGACCGCATTCAGTAGAAATAATTCGATTTAACACCAGAAAACTACCAATGTTGTAGTGGCCTGTCTTACACCTTTATTTCCTATATATTTTCCTGTATTTTATTACAAAAATTCTTATGTTTCTTCTATATTCTGGCAAATTTCCTCCTATATTTTCACTGAGAGCCACTTGCGGGCCCGACTCTCTCCAATAATTGCGATCAGTAGCGCTCCTGGAGACAAAATTTGAGAGAACCGAGAGACTGCGTAAACACCTGACCAATCTTGTGTCCTACATGTACCCAAACTCCAGCAGTCAGTATTCAGTGAGCAAAGCCATCAATCTAATTAAAATTAAATCCTATCTGCTTCCCCATTCGCAGGATCTAACCGGCTTGCAGTAATGCGCCGAGTGTCAACCAAGCCCAAGAGCTCTTCATAGTGGTTTGAAGGGAACATAATGATTTCTGATTGGCTCGGCCGAATCACACGCCAAGCTGTTGGGGAATCTTCTGATGTTGCCGCCCTCCCGTCAGATTGGCACCAAAATGCGGGGTAGAATTATGGACTTATTCTTGGCATAAACCTTGCGTTAATAAATGAATATCCCGAATCGTATGTATGTTGTAGGATCTTACTGATTTCAACTCAATTTCATGTTCAGAGTGCTCAGCTCATGAATATTTAATAGTTTTGTGACGTCAGGGCCACATTTTAACTACTTCACTTGCAGTCAGGTGGGGGGATAGGGTTGTGGTCTAAAGCCATTTGACTGATTGCACCATTGGCCTGTGTGAAGCACCTCTAGCCCCCAAGAGATGTGAAGAAGTCAGTTTAAAGGAGCAGGGAAGGTATGACTGACACTGATTTAAGGATTGCAGTTTGTGTACATGTATGTTTAGTGTCATGACTTGATGATTAGACTTGATGATTAGATAGTACAATGTACTGGTTAATGCTATATTGTCATCTGTGGAGCTGATTTCTCTGTGGCCCTGATTGAGATCATCCTGATAATAGGTTAGACAAACAAACATGATCTGTGAGAATGTGACAGAATGATTGACAGCCACTGATCCAACTAATCAGCTGATGATGAATGTACATGCATGTATAGTCAGGGGTCAAAGTTCACCAGCTGTTCACTGTCAGTGTACAGGAATGTTCTACATGTGTGGGTGATGTAGCCTGCTTGTATATTGCACATTCAGTTTGCAGTTTGAAAGCATTGTGGCCCGGAAATCTGGCTCAGAAAATGCTCTTTTGGTGCAGAAAAAAAACCAAAACGAAACATTGAAATTGGTCTGCAAGGTTCAGATACATGTACATTTAGATGGACGAATAAACATATATTCAAGATATTATAAAATAAATCATTTTTCGGAGACCTCAAAGATTTCTGAAGTAGCAGGAACACAACTTGGCTGGGTGGTGCTTAGTTGGTTCGTCGCGATATACATGTAGCTGAAATATTGTTGAAAGCGACGCTAAATTCTATTCATTCACTCACTCCTATCAAAATTCAATCACTCCAAATTTTAGGGTCAAAATTCCATTAGCTGTTCTAATAAATTTGATCACCCTCTAAAACCATTGAATAACAAAGAAATAATGGATTATCATCAGGATTTTGAACCATTTTGTCAACTTTCTATTCTAATAAATTCAATCACCCACTGACTTTATAGTGCAAAATTTCACTTCCTGTGATTGAATTATTAGAGGGCTCACCGTAGCAAATTATTATCTCCATTGCCCCTTGCCCTATAGCGGAGTCTCCGAACTGTCTGTGTACGAGTAATTTGCCCTTGCCCGCTAGCAGGCGCTCGAGTCAGGGGGGACAAAATGTGAACTGGATAACATGTAAAGAGATAGGGCGGCCTGAAATAGTGACATAAATTGAGCAAACGGCATTTCCAAGAACTTAAAAATTGAGCTGGGTGGATTGACAGATCACCCTTGTCAATTTATTATTTCGTATTTGCACATATCTACGTTCAAGATGACATTTTCTATTGTAACGCCAAAGACGGCATTAGATAAAGCGTAATGCCCTTTGTTTTACGTCATGATGCCGTCGTTATATACGATTGTCGCATGACGTCACAATACAACGTTGCTACAAGAGCGATACATTGTATAGGTTTTGTCCTACCCGACTCAAACGCCCACTGGCGGGCAGGAGCAAATACTCTTTCCATTACTGTTTGGAGACTTCCTTATTGACTGACACCATTTATTCATGTTTTCAGGAGTTCTACCAAGTTTGTCAACCAGAAATTGACAAACCGCCCTCAAATTGATTTCACCCAGCCCATTTACCAGTGTTTTATGAGGATTTCTATTGGGTCATACAGCACTTGGATATCGTCTTTTTATGGATGGAATCAATTGGATCCTGAACTCGGGAGGTTGTCAATTTGTTGGACGCCAAGGCAGCCTGCCCACGCAGTACTGTAATTTGAGCATAAATAACCCCCTTGATCTGTTGAAGGAGATCTTGCTAGGAAGGATCTTGCCATTTTAGTCCCACTTGAATGATGCGATATCTGACAGCCGTTATTGCATGGATAGATTCCTCCATATATTCATGGATATGACTAAACTATGGGAAGGATGTTGGGAGAGAAGAGGGGAATATCTTTACAGAACTTAGTGTAATGTTTATGTTGTAATTTTTACCAAGTTATTCAATGAGTTTAAAATGCATGTTTCTATGAACGCCACATCTTACATGTGTACATGTATGTGCCATGGGTGAATACGAGCGTCCCTGTCACCAAATCGGCAGTAAAATAATCCACTGAACATATGTTCACAGATCATGTCTTTGTTCGGTTCATCCATTAGATGTATGTATTAAGGATACATTGATGAATTGAGATACATTCATTCTCATTCAGACAAAACAATGACATAGTGCAAAGTCATCAACTAACAACTAAATTTTTTTCATTTTTTTTTTTTCACACGGTTATATGGGATATGCATTAAGTTCAGTTGCTTATTAGTTTGTTCATGTTGTTGAATATCTTATGGTATATTTACTGCATTATTATAAGGAACTATTACTAGTTACATGTAATGCATGTGTATGAATAGCTGGCTGAGCGGATGCTTGTCCGAGCTCCATCATGGTATTTAATTTACTACAGGGAACCCTGGTCATGTGAGCCTGTAAAATTGCTCTGATTTCCAGACTGTTTGAATAGCTCCAGAAGCAGCTGACGGGATTTACTTACATGTAAAGCTTTTGTTATGTAGTCAAGAAATTTGAGGTGGCCACCGTATACAGTGTGTTTCTTACATGTTGAGGCTCATTAAACATATTGATTCGTTTATCATCACCTGCTTGCCGCCGGGTAGAGCAGGGCATGAAATAGACCAACAAATTCTAGTTGCCCATCGGCAGGCATGGGCAACCAACCCATCCAAATGCATTGCCATTTGGACAGAATTTGGTTGCTCAAAGGAAATTTAGGTTGCCCTGGGCAACCGGGCAAAGGGCTATTTCGCACCCTGTAGAGGTAGACGGGCAGGCGGATTTTTAATTTTTAGTTGAGCTCGAGGTATCGTATGCAAAATATGTGGTGAAACAAGACAACTGTTGACTGTTAATTCTGTTTGCGGAATATATAAATATATATGCTTGTGGAATTTCTGAAGCATGAAGAAACTTTGCAGCATAAATTAACTGTCTATTCTCGGGCGAAGCATGTGAAATTGAACTTTCCATGCTTGTCGGCACACATTGCTATAACAGCTTATGTCTTCGACACGACAGATATAAAATAATTATAGTAATACAAATCTTTGGGGCAGGGATAAAATTTGTGGTTGGTTGTGATGTTAAACGAACGGTTAATTTTAATGACCCTTATTACACTTGTACATGTATATATGATGATTGGATGGTTTTGAATGAATTGTGTACCAGTAATTAATACTGTTGTTTCCTATCTTTGTAGGTGGGTGGAGAAGCAGGAAAGGGGAGTTGACCTGTCACTTATAATTTCTGACTGAGCTTTGTGATTTCTACAGCCTGTTGTTTGAAAGTTCAGACTACCTGCTTCCTCATCATACCAGACTACAGACAGAAAATTTGTACAGTTGAACCTCCCTCAATACAGTTTATCAGCAACCCTGCTGCAAGTTCAAGGCAGTCATAGAACTGGTGGAATTTTGTGGAATGCTTCAGCTGTAATTTAATACAATTTCCCAGGAGCCAAAGTTAACTGTGAAAGATCTGGTATGGGATGAGTACTCTACCCACCCCTGCAACTGGATTGGAAATTTAAGGGAGCGTCCACAATCCCGATATGTGTTTGATAGTTTGAGTGACCTGGTGGTCTAGCTGTGATTCAGTAACGAAAAAGTGTAAAGATAAAAAACAACAACAACAGAGCCGAGATATCCAGATGTTGTTTATGTTTATGCATTAGTTTCCATGGTGATGGTTTCTGGGTATTTCATGCTGATGGCACATGGTAGTGGAGTGTTGAGCAATCACATCTGATACACGCTCACAGATGATGCATGTATGCTAATTTGGCAGCTGCTGGGAAATTTCTTGTAAAAATTGTGAGATCATACAAGCCAGTCGCGAGTGATCAAGCTTTATCAATTCCAGTAAATTTTTGATGTTACCCAAATATTGTATTTCCACCTTCTTGGCTCCTGCATTGCTGTATTGCAGATGTGTGTGATAGTTTTGAGCAGAAAATGCCCCCTTCATAGTGTAGATGCAGTTTTACATGTCATTGTGGTCAAAATTGGCATTCCGTAATAATGACGGAGGAACTCTTCAGTGTGAAGGCAGAAATGGACAGTTTGGCTGGGGGGAACAAAGACCCAGTTGCTACCTTGAACCAAGTCAACAAACCCAAGGCTAAGAAAGGATGGCTGGGCATCGGTGTTCATAGAGGCAAAAAGGAGGCTGCGAAAACGAAAGGAGATATGGAGATCAACGGGAATTATAGGGAACGACGAGAAAGTCTTGAGACGGATGTGGACCAAACTTCACAAGATCACTCCCAGTGCAATGGACACGACTCGGACAAAGACGTAGGCCTACAGGTGACGTCAGACGAGTCGCCAGTCGTGCGTGAGGAGCGCCATTTGCCGGGGAAAATAATGGATTCCAGGATAGCTCGAAAAACTAGGTCGGTAGTAGTGGATGGATTACGGAAATGTTGGAAATTTGAGGATACGGATGGCGATAAAGAGGACATGCCACAGTGCACGTGCAAAAATGAAAAGGGTCACATGACAAAAAAAGACAAACAGCGGCACAAATCGGAGCGTCAGGCTTGCCTGATTTGTAAGAGTAAAGATGCAGTGGACCGTGACATTATTTATATGATTGAGAGGAGTATGTCACTCTCTGCTGTAGAACATACGAATAGTCGTGAATTGACACAAGGGGGCGCTGTGAATTATGAGACACAGGCTGCCTCAACGTGTATGTCGGACACGTGTTCTGATTTTGACAGTACAGGCTCTACACTTCAATATATGGACGTCAATACGGACGTCGTTGCACACAATGAAACAACACAGGAAGTACTAAGAACTAATGATAGCCAGGAGAACACGACCTCCGCGGTTACATGTACACAAAAACAGGATCTGTCGGGAAGTGAAAATAGTGACAGTAATTCAACGAGGCCAGTGTTTACGTTAAATCTTGAACCCACCAGTACTTGTACCCCAACACCTCCCATCATCTTTGAGATTTCCCCCTCGGACTGTTCCGAACTCAAAAACAATTCTTCCGTAGCCAGTTACCCCTACAAAGACGGACAGACATTTCAACTGGACCTTAGCAGCCACTCGTCAAAGTCCTTGGTGGCCAAGGTCAAACACAAGACCCCACCCCCTCCCCGCCAATCATGGCTTTTAAGGTTGTTTGAATCAAAACTCTTCAACATGTCCATTGCTATATCATATCTTTTCAACTCCAAAGAGCCAGGAGTACAAACATATATAGGTAAGTCGCATTTAAACTTGAATTTTACACTTTTTTTTTGGTACTCGCACAATGTATGAGATTTCTGTAGTCCACGCCTGCAAGTGCCTCCTATATTTCCTATAATTTTCTATATTTTTTAGCCATTCCTATATTTCCTATATTTTACTCAAAACCTCCTATATTTCTCGTGAAAACTTTCACCAATGCTCTGAAATGAGTCAAATTGGCATGAGGAAATATATTCCAGAACAATTTAAATCTCTCTTTGTTAAACCAAGCAGCAGAACGGCCCTCAATCACCACCACTATGACTGCATTCAGTGGAAATAATTTTGATTAAACACCAGAAACCTGTGGTACCAAGTTTGGAACTTACAGTGTAGTAGTGACCTATCTAATACACTCACTTATTTCTAAATTTTAATTAGGAAAATTCCTATATTTTGACAAATTTCCTCCTAAATTTCCCCTTTGAGCCACTTGCACGCCTGGCATTCTAAATTACATGTAGCTGAACATGATGAACTGCAGGCTTGTGCCATAATATTCTCTCAGGAAACCTGTTGCAGACAGCCTCCTGGACATTTCTTGAAAATCCTGGAATTGAATTGCTACTCCCTGGAGAGTGCATAAAAATAAACTGGAAACTCCTGGAAAAACTACACTACATATATTCTGGGAGAAGCAGCGATCTGATGTCACCTGTTACCGAGACAAAATTGTTTCTCAGAACTTCGTTAATTACTTTGCTCATCTTTGTTGCAAGTTATTGTACTAAAGACTCGTGGCTAAAGACTCGTGGAAAATTAAAATTATTGACCTAGAAAGTCCTGGAAATTTTGTCCTGCTGTAAGTGTATGAACCATGTGCAGGTTTTACCATGATTAGAAAATGGGTAAACCAGGTAATGTGCATTAGGTTCAAATACATAGTAACAGTTACACTTGTATATGGTCACCATACTGGGTCTTCTACATGTTAAACTGAAATTGAGAAATGTCCAGGAGAATCGCGTGCATCTTTCATCATAACAACACCTACTGTCTGTCCCACATAATATATCCGAGATGTTTTCGGCAATATTCCAGAGACAATTTATCGGACGACATTGAAACTTCACACTGTAGATAAATTACAAAGTACTAATTTTATTGCAAAGTACATGTATCAATAAAATCATCCCAGTACTTTTTTTTCTTGATAAATCACGAAAACAAAAGTTAGATGGGAGATTTGTGGGTTAATTTTTGACGTCATGACATCAAGCCTGCATGTTATAACATTTGCAGATCAACGTCATTGAGGTCCCAAAATAACATGGTAGGTATTGGTACAGATTTTGATGAAATTTGGGTCAAAAATTTGTATTTTTCAGTTTATATCCTTTGTGAAGTTTCAATGTTGTACGATAAATAGTCTCCGAAATAATGACGAAAACGTCTCGGGATATATTATCTGGGACAGACAGTACTGTACATTGTAGGCCTGAAATGTACATTTAGATCATCAAGGTAATTGTAACAGCCTGTGAAACTAAAATTTAGCTAAATTATATTTAAATAGTAATATCTAAACATGTATATGCAGTCCACAATTGTTTGAGAAAGCAGTAGAAATTAACCTTTGTACAAATGATAGGCTCCTAATGTCAAGAGGGCATAATTCATGTGGTTTAATTCACATGTGTACATTGTTCAAATCTGTGCAGATTGTTACCCACATGTACATGTGCTGGGTCAAGAATGTCGTTGCCATGGAAATGCTGAAATATCAACCATTCCTCAGAAGAAAGATGGTTTTGTTCTAGTTCAGAGTTTACCACAATTTTAACAAATGTAGATCTGGACACTGAAGCTAAGATGTACATGAACATGTAGCTAGCATGTGTAGGCCTACATGTATATTGCATGCCAGTGGCATTTGAAATTATACCAGAGGCATTTCATTTCCCTCTAGACTTGACCTTATCATTACACATGTGGTGAATATATTTAACATGTATCTTTAGCCACAGTGGAATGTAATGATATACATGTATAGAGTTGTCCATGTGATCTCCATACATTCTCCAGACCAGTCAGATTGATCAGCTGAAGAATGATCTCTGCCATATGTTCTCACAAACTGTTAACAACTGTTTAATATCTGTATCAGCTGTCTTGTGTGAGGTTGAGCTCCCTTCATTAATATGTGTAATAAATGAGGCAAGGGTCACTTTCTTATTCTGATATCATCAGATTGTATTTACCTCTGAGTGCATTGCATCAGTGCGTGCAGTTTTGAGGGCATGGCTCTCGGCCAATCAGAACATGTATTATCTGCTCTTAACAGAGGGGAGCCACAACTCAACAAGACGTCATATGTATCGTTTGTTCTTGTTTAATTATCAGCACAAATCTTGTTAGTTCTTTTACAAAATATACTGCATGCATTCTATACATGCTCCCTGTATCATTCAGAATCAATACAGACCAAATGCGCATGTGTGCCGTGTTTTTCTGCACAGTATATCACACTGATTTTTAGGACGTTACAAACTCAGACACTGGGAGAACATCCCATCCCAACAGCTCATAAAATTCTGCCATCGAAATGGGGGGGGGGAAGAATACTGATATAATTTATACTGTGTTGATTAATGAAGGCCTTATATATATACATTGGCAATGTTCTCCGGGGTCTGGGAAGGTTACATTCTTTTTAAGTACATTTTGTATTGATGCTGTACATGTAATCTGTATCTCCTTTCATTCGTTTCAGGCAATCGAATGTTCAGTTTTAACGATGAGGAAGTCAGTTTTTACCTGCCACAGATTCTTAACATGTACATACATATGCATGACGTGGCTGAATCCATCCACCGTTATCTAGTTCACAGGTGAGACCTTATTATCTCCCCCTTCCTCCACCTCACCATGCCCCCTCCCCCTCCCTTCCCCCATCTGTCTGTTCCGCTAAAGATCATCCATGAAGTTTGAAGACAAATGTTACAATTATGCAAGTATGCAACATGTACATGTAGGTTAAATTAGACATTTTGATTGATGGAGATTGGGGGAGGGGGGTGGGGGGTCAGGGTATTTGCCAGAAATATGAGAGCTGTTTGGTGAATCGAATGAGTTCTCATGTCGTCGTCACTATTACAAGTAGCAATTTGTTTCATTCTCAATGGTGGTTTTGAATCAGCAGATCTTTCTTTGAAACCGGACGTCGATTTCAGCCTGACATCAAAGGTAGTTTGGCCAGCGATGAAATCAGAAATATCAAACGTCACAGAGTACGACGGTATCTGCTGTATTTACATGCACCATCCGCCCAAACCAGTAGTCCAGTAAAATTACGAATGGCCTATTTGAGGATTGTCAAATGACCATCAGTGTTGTTCTTTCTCAGGTGCAGAACGAGCGTGGAGTTTTCCATCATGGCCGCTTGGTTACTGGGTGCTTACTCCGCCAATGTTCTCAAACCGTCGTGGAAGAACTCTCAGGGAGTGAAGTTGAAGAACATGATTTTAAATGAGGAGTTAAGGTACGTCTTTTGAAGACCTTTCCTCGGAAACGTTTCTGTTTTCTCAATGATCAATTTGTAATATTTGTTCTGGAAATTCTAAGTGGTAGTTTTTCTACCAACATGACCAGTAAAAGTAAATTTGTTCATATTTCTATGAGAATTCGTACAAGTGAATTTCGAGGTTGGGCTTTTGTTCTGTAAAAATATATTCTGAAAATATAATGCTGGCTATACATTTTGTACATTTCAATCAAATTGCTGCCAATATTCTTTTGGATGTGCTGAGATTCATAAATTTAGAATGAACAGTTTAAAATGCAAGTTGGAATCCAACATTTATGTCTATTTTCAATATGTTGTGATGTTGGCCGGTGTCCATAAAGATCTCCCACATCTCCCACATGTATTTGAACTTTGACCTTTATGTTACAGGCCCACAAAGCATCATCCGAATAGAAGTTTTAATTCCGATTCATCGAGTCCCACCTCCACACATGCTCCATCACTGCCCATAACGAACACACTGTCACCATTATCAGGGAAAAAGACGCACCATCGCTCACGATCTGACGCCTCAGGTACGAACTTCAAATCAAACATAACGTGTCCATGGTTCAAAATCGGGCACGAGTAAATCGCATAATATTGTACATAATGCCTGAGGAAATATATATCGCTTTAATACAAAAGGTTCTAGATGCTTGACTGCACATACACATTTTTGTGTTAGCACAACAAAATACCAGGTAGATTTCTTGCTCCGGCAGTCATTACTTGCTGTATCATCATATTCATTTGAAGGCCCAAATTTGTGAGAGAACGAAAAAAGTTTTGCGCTTGGCTGCAACTGGTCTTCAACTGCTTCATTTTCCACAAATAAACTAATAAGAATGATCTACATGCATAGCAGAAAGATATAACTTCTATTCAAGTTTATAAATTTTCAAACTTTGTCACTTCCAGGTTTAGCATCGGTACCCTTGGTGAAAATATTGTTACATTGTCAGAGTCTGAGTAAGCAAATACAAATTGATCAGCCAATTTATCAGAATTTGATCAGACTATATACTTTGACATAGGCAGAATAACAACTTTTGATCAGACATCACCAAATTTTGATCAGACCACTATTTCAGACCCTGCCGTGTAGATGGGTGAGAATATTCTTTCATGTACAGTGTAACTGGGTGCAAATAATTCCAATGTACCTGGTTGTTTTTCTAGTGGTCTATCTGAGGCGCAGCACGACAATGAACAGTCTGCAGTCACACACGTGTAGCTCAACTCTGGCAGGAGATTTGGCGTCCGGGAGAGCGTTCGAGAATGGCTGTATCTGCCACAAGAGCTCTGAGGCCATCGTCAATGATCTGACAGGCAAACAAACCATCTGTCATTGCGAGGTAACTGAAATTTCCGATGGTGCATAAATATGTAAATGATCTTCTCGAGTAGTCCAGTTTCCTTCATATTCCTTCGTATACATGTAATAACATAGGTCTGTCTGTGAAATAACGTATTAATCGTGAATATTTCAATACATGTGTAAATAACCATGAATTATTTTTTTCAAACTCTGGACAAACCAACAAATATGAGATAACAAGAATCAGAGCAAAATATCAACTAAAAACACTGCATTTTTAATCATTTTTGATGTCTGCCAGGATTCCCAACTTTTTGACAAAGAGCCCAACTCTGATATTTTTAGTGGCAATAATTTTCTCAAGGTTTTGTTTTTTGTTTTTAGAGTTTTCTTTTTTTCTACCATCCAGCTTGGCTTTCCAGAGGATCATCTGCAACTATGTATACTATAACTATGTATACTATATATATTTTATCATGAAAAAATCTTATGTACTGATAATAAAAGAAGTAGTTCACACACTAGTAATGTGCCTCTGGTCAAGAGAGTGATGTAATGCGACCTCGCTTGGAGTTGATGTGTAATCTATACATGTAGCTCTGACTTAACTGAGAGTGTTGTTGATAGACATGGCTCTTTAAAGGTGAAATGCAAAGGTTTTTAGATTCTCCTCTTTACATTTTATATAGGTTGAATAATGATAGAAATACCAGTCTATCTAATTCACTTTAGTTAAATTTGAATCATTTTGTCTGCTAGAATCTTTTTTAAAGTTGGTACTCCAAGCACAGCTGAATTCAGATTTGAAAAACGTCATCGCTTATCTTTCCTTGATTGTGACGTCACGTCAGACCAGCCGCCCGGAGACTGAACGTTACAAGTATTGACGCTCGGCCAGGTGGTCTGATGTGACGTCACAAAACAGTGCCAAACAAGAGCAGATAAGCGACGCGGATTTCATTTCTCAAATTGACCGGGCTTGAGATGCCAACTTTGAAGCACTTTTCAAAAGCTACCAGGAGACAAAATACTTCAAATGAAACCAAACGAGATTCACAGGCTGATATTTCCATCATTAACTAGCCCACGAAGAATATATAAATGAAAATTAGAAAAACCTTTGCATTTCACCTTTAAGAATGGTCATTATCGTGGTAATAATGTTTCCAGAATAAGCTCTTACTTACAGTTACTGTCACATGACACATGCCCCAATTCCATGACGTACCATTGGTCGCCACAGGTCAGATTAATTGCATGTTAGTCCAAGATATCTACTTTAAAAAATCACTGCAATACGAGTCATTCTGCGTGGTGTACATGTCTTAACTGTTCTCTCAATGATCATTTGCTGATAGGTTTCTCACGGTCTCCCATCTCTGTGTCCACAGGCTCCCAGAGTACAGCCCGAACTGGAGTTCGTCAAGGCCTTAATGAACATTGGGAAGAAATTACAACAGCTACCCACTAAAGAACTTCGAAGTAAGTCTGGCGCACAAGAGCAGGTATATATTTGGGCAGAGAAAAAGGAGAAAAGTCATGTAAAAAGGATGGGATGGTGAAATAGTGTAAGGGTGGGGGGGGGGGATATGAAAAAACGTTTCCAAGACCCCAAACACCCATGTTCCATTCTCCCTGTCTCGCTATCTTGGAGATGTATTTGCCTTCTCCCATGTACTATTCTCTGGTACAGCATTTAGAAAAAATATCTTCTATCAACAGACAGATATCAAGGGGGTCCACCATTAGTTCGGCATTTAACATGGAACGTCGTCCCTTACTAAATGTAACTGGGAATTTTAATAACAATAGGCTTGTTTTTCTGAACGCCAACACGGTTAGCTAGACAGGTGTACTTATAGGGCCTATTGTTATGTCATCAAAAGAGCTAGACGAACTACTCCCTATTTTGATATTACGGACTTCTTGTACAAAAAACTAAGAAAATTTACATATTTCAGTCCAGTGAGCAGTCTTGGTGGTTCTTTTGATTTTTAAGGTGTACCGCGGAAAATCCATTTGCCGAACTGTCCTTTGTGCCCTCTGGATATGGTGCACTGCATCATCATGTTTTATTTGGTTATCTTAATGGTAGACTGACTTTCTTTTCCGTTACCTTACAGCCTCCAGATTGATAGCCGAGTTAGCCATGTTGAATCTTAATCTGCCTGCCAGGGTATGGCTACCTACCGTTAGTGGTAACCACCATGTCGTCAGGATACCACACACTCAAGCTGTAGTGCTCAACTCTAAGGAAAAGGTAACCACGACTTGTTTATGACTATAATTAGTGGTAACCATATTGAAGTCCAGATACCAAATGAACGACACGTAGATGTAAATTTACAGCTCAGTTCTGGAGTCAACAGTTACCTATATTCTTGTTCGAAGTTTTTGGTTACCTTTCCATTATTACCCTCTCATGATATGCCAAGGGCGGTAACTCTGAGTAATTACAGGTGCCCAGTTATTTTATATATTGACCAAAGTATTCAGCTCTCTGAATGGATTTGATACTTTGAAAGTTTGCGTTTCCCCCTCCCCTCCCCATCACCTGTTATGCCAAGGGAAATAACTCCCAGAAAAATCATTACAAGAACCCTGCAGCATTTTCAATTCAACATTTTTTTTTTTTCAATTTCCCATTGATCAATGGAGATACATGAGATAACTCTTGAAAAGATGGATATTTACCACAGGAGCTCTTCTAGCATGTTGTTCTGTGACCGTTCTGTTTACAGGCTCCATTCCTGATTTACGTGGAGGTACTGGAGTGTGAGAACACGCTGGCCAGTCAGCTCCCCGTCAAGATCCTAGAGAACACGCTGAGGTTCACCCGCTCTGAGGAGGACCTCACTCACTATCATCAGGGCCAGACGAACGGTTCACCGCGACCAGAGTTCAGCGTCTACGGTAACAGTGATCACTTTGATGACGCCGACTGCTGGTCACAGGAGGATGATGATTTCATCCAGGTTTGTTTGATCTCTGTTAAATAGTCCTCTTGTTTTGTTCTTTAGTCCATCAACAGTATTATTATTTTTGCCGTCACGAACTTAAAATACTAATTCTGTTGTATCGGATTTCACAGAATTTGTTAAAAGACATGAAAAAAATATATATGCCGACTTGTAACACTTTTGAATGGCTGTGTCATCTGCAAGGGACCTTTCAAATCTTCCTATGAGTTTCTATCTTGCATCCTAACATTAAAACCGAATATCTAGGACCAATAATCAATCTCCTCTTTCTACATGGTGAGCAGGTCTATCTATAAAATGCAATCTTTCTTTCCATAAAACTTCCAATAGTAGTTCTCTCCCTTGGTAGATAACCACAGCCAACAGCACACCATGTAACCACAGCTACTCCTTTTTTCTTGAGAAGGGAGATAACCAGAAAACAAGACGTGTTTAGTTGCTCAAGTAATGTGGATGTAATGCATCAAGTTAACTTGCAGCATGCATTAAGAATAGTCAGTGTGTCAGACTGAATTGTATATATGTATCTGTTAAGTTACAGTATCGTTAAATGGAGCTGTAAATGTTGAAAGTTTCACATTCCACGTTTCCAGTTTGCGGCCAGGTCCAAGTCCAGTGACACAATATCCCAGTTCTCCACGGAGAGTTCCACTAGTGCCGATAGTAAAGAACCTGTCTACATCGCCGCTGGGGATATCAGGAGGCGGCTGTCGGAGAACTTCTCCGCTCCAAAACGAAAATTTGAGGTTTGTGCCAAGAAACATTTTTGTGAGTTCCAAAAATGCAATCACTCTATGAATATTCATTGAAATAATGAAGAATTTTGAACCAGTTTTTCAACTTCCTGTTCTAATAAATTTGATCACCCCCTATTTTATCGTAAAAAATTCTACTCCTGTTAAATAATTATTAGAGGGATTACCGTACAGGGCAGTGTGACTAACGTTACAGGACCTACGAAGTAGGGTAGGCATAGGACTCCCGACGCGCGCTGAACTCTTTGAAATCCCCCCGCCCCAAGTTGAAATCTTGCCTATATTAAGATGGGCACAGCCCAAGTCAGAATCACCAGTGATTTCCATCAAAAATCACCAGAAATTTCCATCAAAAGTAGGTCAGCTCAGAACTTGCTGGTAACAGTCCCCTGATGCAAAAAATCAAAGTTCTTCTAATGTCAACGGTTCTCCTTATTTTGCCGACGAAAGGATTCGGATGAACCCACTCACTCACTGACTACCGGACAATTTGCAGATGGTAGCCTACTTCGTAGGAATATCCAGTGATGTGAATCTCAGATTTCTCTTGTGCCTAGTGGATTAATTCTGTTTCCAGAGATTTGTCTGTTTTTTCTGGAAAATAAAGGAAAAAATGTCATAGTCTGGTAAATTGATTAACCCTGTAAATTAAACGCTCCGGATGCGAGGGTTCGACAAGAGCCACCACTCCATTACCTGCAGTGATTTTCCGTGATCAACTGTCTCAATTTGGGGATTGTGGGGTCATGTGCCAATTCTATCGGGAAATTGTGACCATAGTACACGTCATAGAAATAGCTATACTTGTCTCGCAACACAACTAAATTTCTCTCTCTCTCCACAAATTAGCGAGACCCAGAAGACCCGTCCGCGGCGGCCCTCAAAGAACCCTGGGAAGACAGAGAACAGCGGATCAGGGAGTCGTCGCCGTACGGACATCTGCACGCCTGGAAGCTTCACTCTGTTATCATCAAATGTGGGGATGACCTGAGACAGGAATTGCTCATGTACCAAGTGCTTAAGCAACTAGAGGTCAGTGTGAAATACATGTAGGATGCCCTATATTGTACTGAGATGACAGAGAAATTTACAACCGGTTGGTTATATAATTTCAATCAGATAGGGGTCTTAAAATTAGATGAACAGCAAATTGATGGAACAATAAGTAAACTCTTGTTTTTGAGACCATTATCAGTATTTGTTTTCTCCTAAATTTCAATTTTGTTTGCTTCAGAATATCTGGGCCGTCGAGCACGTCCCGCTGTGGATAAAACCATACCGTATCGTCGTCACATCCAATGACAGCGGAATGATCGAACCCGTCGTTAATGCCGTCTCACTACATCAAATCAAAAAACACAGCAAAGGTTCGCTGCTCAACTATTTCATCCATGAATATGGACCTCCAAACAGTGAAGAGTTCCTGACGGCACAGAAGAATTTTGTCCAGAGTTGTGCTGCCTATTGTCTAGTGTGCTACCTCATGCAGATTAAGGATAGGTGAGTTACTTCCCTTGGACCGGATTTCTTGCCTCCTGTTCACCCTTGTCACTACATTAGTTCACATCGTATGATATCACTCTTGCACTCAAAGGTGAAAAGGTTTTTACATTCTTTTTTTTACATGTTATTCAGTTTGAATAATGATAGAAATACCAGTCTTTCTACTTAGCTTGGTTTAATTTGAAAATCTTGTCTGCTAGAATCTTTTAAAAAGTCGATACACTTAACCCAGCTGAATTCATATTTGCCGACCATCATCGCTTATCTTTTCTTGATTGTGACATCACGTCACACCAGCTGCCGGGAGACTGAACGTTACAAGTATTGACGTCTGTCCTAAGTATAGGAAGAAGTATTGAAAGTACATATAGTCAAATACAAAACATGATATAGTAACAATAAATTGGATTAATACGGAAGTTTCCAAACCGTCATGGTAAGACTATTAGCCGCTGTCCACCAGTCAGCGAGGACAACATCTCAATCAATGTGTCGCTCTTGTAGCAATGTTGTATTGTGATGTCGTGTAACAATTGGCTAGGGCGACAGCATCATGATGGTATCAAAGGATATTTCACTTAATATATAATGATGTTGCTGGCATTTCAATTGAAAATGTTGCCTTGAACATGGATATGTCCAAATACAATATATTACATTGACAAGGATGACCTGTCATGTCACTTGGCTTAATTTTGAAGTTGTTGGAAATGCTTTCCACACTTGATTCCTTGATTTTTTGTCATTTTACCTAGCACCCTTATTTTTCATTATTTTCAATTATTTTCATTATTTGCTGTTTTTCATACTTCAATGCCCTTTCCAAGAGCAATTTCTTGCTTTAAACATGTTGAAATCGGTCGAAAGCTTAAGCCAATCTTAGTTCCCTCGGGAACTTCAAAGACACAACAAAGCTGGCGATCGAACTGGCAGGATCGGCGAAAATAATATGTTCACCTAGAAAGTCCCATCAGGGGATGTAATTCATTTGTTTAAATATTCCCAAACTTGGCGGCCGAATGATGTCAGCCCGAATTTATTTCAAATAATGAAAACCCGCCCGCATCACTTTTGAAAAACAGTCTGACAGGAAACAAGGAATCAATTCTGGTCTTAGAAGGTTCAACTGTGAACAACTTATAATCAATCATTCTCTATTTTCAGACACAATGGTAACATTTTACTGGACTCTGAAGGTCATCTCATCCACATAGACTTCGGGTTCATCCTCTCTAACTCGCCTGGGAAGAATCTGGGTTTTGAAAATTCACCATTCAAGCTCACACATGAATTTGTCGAGGTAAAACTAATGACACAAATATTACTGAATGTTCACTCAATACTGTCCCGTGATATTAACTGTTACGTTGCGGCGAGCCGGTCAAACGGCTCTCGTCTTTCTATACGAAAAATGCGACGAGCCGCAATACCGGCTTGACATTGCTTCTGTCAATGCGAGTACAGAGAGGTACCATTCTGAAATCGCCTTTTTCAAATTTAGCATGCATGAAACTTGATAAAAACCATACATATATTGTTAGCTAAATCTGACTTGATTTCCTGGATGTAAGGTTGATATTCTGTTCCAGAATAACGAAGTCGAAACAAAGAAATAAAAATGAAAAAAAAAAAACGCCAATGGAGATTTCCATAAAACGTTGTCGAGAAGCCGCTCAGAAAATATAAAATACTCACAGAAAACCCCTTCAAAATATATGGTTCTTTGGTATAGTTGAAGTACAGAAGCTCAGTTTATATTTCCAAAGTGCGGGTTTCGATGAAATCCGCTAAAAAACTTTATTTTCAAATTTCTGTCGAGCTTCTGCACCACGTAATTTCGTTGCGATGAGATAAAAATGGCATCTCCCTCACATCAGCTTGACTCAGTTGAAGGGCTCTGGCCGATAAGAGCTTCGATGTAGGTCACATGTTCACGCTTGTCCAATCAAGGTAACCGATATCAGATCGGCTGATAGCGTTACTAGAGAAATGGGAAAACACCTCTTGCAGTTTTTCGATGTTATCGTCTGTTTGATTGGCCATCGGTCGAAATCAAGCCATCAATCAGAAACAACAAGGAATTCCCTTTCCAATGAGACGTCATGGCGGACGAAAAGTCGAAAAAGACCAGGGAGAAAGCAGCTGAAAAACCAAGATTTTCCGCTGTAATTCCTCATAATTCGCCATTTCTGACCGCAATTCTACCAAAATACTGTAGTCTCTTTCAATTAATTGTATTCACGCTGACAACATCGTCGATTTTGCTATAAAATGTGGTCGAATAGCATTGACTAAACCAGTTGGGATACATTGATATGTTAGGCCAGTCACCAGCAAACGAAATTAAATAATATTTTTGCTCATGAAATCTGGATTCTAAAAAAAAATGTCAGCAGTTCTCCTCGTACAGCATACAAAAGAACTTAGCAGCATAACAGTTAAATATAGTGCCTTGATTATTAGACTGTTTGGTATAAGAATGACTTTTTTCACCACCTGTTCAGTCATGTGGTCACAGAGCTGCAGCCTATTGAAATGTAGAGATATTTACCCATATTATTCCAGGTCACTAGGTCAAACTGTCACTTTTCACAAACTGCTTGTTACACCCATAGATATTTCATTTGATCACCTTTTGAAATATCAAAATAACGGAGAAATAATGTATAATCTGCATGATTTTAGACCGTTCGTCGACTTCTGTTCTAAAAATTTGATCACAATTTAATTTTGTATCTGAATGTTTCACTTTCTCCGATTGATCTGAAAATTATTGATAATGGGATGCTGATAATGATTATTGTGCAAAGCAGATTTTCATCTGACCTTAATCGAGTGCAAGAACTGAATTATTTGAAGATTTGCATGGCAAGTAAATGGTTTCCAGGTATACTGCTGTCCTTTGTGGAACCAAAATATGAAAATGAAATGTTTGAATTGAAAGCTATTTGATTCTATCCAGTCTAGTGGGCGTGATTTGTGTATAGCTTTTGTGGTTTTATTATATTTTTTCTGTATTTATGTTTGTAAGGGCTTTGTGACTACGTTCTACTTTCTGGTCACTCTTGTTTCTGTAAGAATTTTATTTGCGTGTGTCCTTTTTTGTTGTGCTTTTAACATTGTTACATATATATGTTTTTATTCAGGTGCAAATAAAGTATGGAATTATAAAAAAAAAAGAACTGAATTATTACACTGGTATGCAGCAAATTTAATTTCACTGGCCCTATTCTCCGTTACACGGTTCTGGTTTGGATTTTCATCACCAAATGACTGCATTCTATCAAATTTGTCAAAGCACTAGTGTTATGTGTTTCACTGTTTTATTTGATCTCTTGTTACTTTTGTAGGTGATGGGTGGATTAGGTAATGACATGTTTGAGTACTTCAAGATCCTCATGCTGCAGGGATTTGTCGCTTCCAGGAAACACATGGACGAGGTCTTATTGCTGGTGGAGATTATGCAAACTGGTGGGTACTGATTGATGGTAGTCTTGTTACCTCCTCTCGCTTTGGGCTGATAGAATTGTCACATGCATGGGTTGTTAACACCCCAATGGTTCTTAACTTACTCACCCCCCAGTCGAATATTTATAGATGATGAGCATAGTGCACCTTGAAGGGTGCACACCAAGGTTCATACTTCTTTGGTTGCCAAAGCAATGAACAAGTCTTCTCTGTATATAAAGCTACCATAGCCGTACCAAAACGAACCTTCTGTGGTTATTTACTGCTCTCATAGTGAAACTAAATGGGCAAATATGTTCTGCTTTGATCTCACTCCACTGTGCAATCCCATCCCAAGCAATACAGATAAAGTTAAAATTGATTCCACAGTTTCACCATCAAAGCCAGGACTGTTACCATTATTCTCTATTTGCAGGCTCGCAGCTGCCATGTTTCAGTAAAGGAGTGAGCACAGTGAGAGGACTCAAGGACAGGTTCCACATGAACCAGACTGAGGAACAGTTACAACTATTGGTGGACAATCTGGTCGAATCTAGTCTCCACTCTCTCACCACCAAACTCTACGACGGCTTCCAGTACCTCACCAATGGCATCCTATAACTATGGAAATTCAAACCGGGAACTTGTGGCATGCATATATTGTCAGTACTTGGACATTGACATGGAGATTACAGAATGTTTACTGTCAAGGTTTCACACACAGGGTGCAGGATGTTGCTGTGGTTGATAACACAAATTAACCTTGGTTACGGTTATCGGGTACAGAGAGGAAGGTTCCATGATTGCTGAGGGGAAAAAAATCATGTTGATGGACAGGTAGTTACTATGGTAACTGGAAGGATATCCAGGGTATTGGTCAGATGTTACCGTGGTTAATGACTGGATGTTGCCATGGTTAATGACTGGATATTACCATGATTACTGACTGGATGTTACTATGGTTACTGATAGAGTTGCCATGGTTACTGACTGAATGTTACCATGGTCACTAGATTTTACATCGCCTGCATGTCATAAGCTTCAAGTTGGGCACAGATGCATGAAATAAGATCAAACAAACTGATTTTCCAGTGATATGATTGTACATAAGTAAAACATGTGTAAATAAATCAATGTGTACATGTAGAAGTGTACATGTATATACACATTAACTGTGGATTGTCCCTAACAGATCCACCCATATGGCATATTTGACGTTCTGGTCATTTACAGACATTTTACATGAGCATCAGATATTTTACAATTTCCTTGTTCAGGTAGAATTTGTCCAACCAATTCAAACTGTCACAAGCTCCTTGTAATGTAAGGACTTGTACAGTCTCTCAAGTGGATCAACTGCCATCTCTGTTAACTTCAATGTGAAAATCACTACAACTAGATATATACATCACTTGGCATGTGTGCAGAAAGTGAAGACCATCCTCACTGGAATACAGACACATTGCAATGCCCAGAATAGGAAAGACAAGGGTTAAGCCAACAGGTTTTCTAGGATGGAGTCCATTCCCTTGTTTACGTGTATTTGGCTATCATTGTTGTGCTGTTTTGCTCATCGCCCAGTGTCCTTTATCTGCCTTTGTATATAGATGTTTATGCTGTGAATGCAATATTTTATCTTGAACAAGATTTACATTCACAATGCCACTGTTACATACTGCAAATCAGGCCACTGATAATTAATGGTTCGTTTCCCGTAACCAGCCCTCATTTATATTTTGAGGGCAAATAAATAAAATCCATGAGGGATTAGCATTTTCATGAGTAAAACTTGCTCATTTTCTCCATCTTCGTATACAATTGGTTCGCAAGTTAATTAATAATTATCCCACTCAGCAGGTGTATTTTTACAAGCAAGGTTACGAGAAACAAACAATTAATTAACAGTGACCTCACTCCAACCCAACGTTATTGCTTGGACACATTTCCAATTGGATACACATGTATTGAATATTGTATAATGTAGATCAACTTATTAACATATCTGATCAGAGAAGTATGAAAGGGGACGGGGGTTGATCTGCTACATTTTTGGTGTTAGTCGACTTTCTTTTGACCAAAGATTTTTTGACGCTATTTCATAGGCTGTTTTCCAACATGATCAGAGAACTTCTCCCACCATCATGACCATATATACACAGTATTTTTCTGCATTTCAGAGTTTCATGAAAATTCATTCAAAATTCGATGAGAATTGCACTATGATATGGCTTGCAACATTGTCCCATATGGACTGGCTACTTGTCATCAACTTTAAAAACTTGATGTAAATCACCTACATGTAAATTTCACAAGTTTCTGGGGGAATTTACACAAAGACACTTCTTTATCAGAATAGAAAAGTTGTGTCTGAATCTTGTGAAATTTCGCTGTGTTTGGGGAAAATAGTTTTGAAAAATTGACCAAAATCTTCAGTCACAAATGTGTGCGAGACATGAAAGAAAGCATTACAGGGTATGAAAGAAAGTTGTCTAAAATGACCGAAAATGTTTTTGATATAGGAGTCGCCCAACAAATTTATCATATGTGGTTGGTTGTCATTCTTCGAATCTGATTATTTGAGGATTCCATGTTTTATTGTTGAGACCGAAATGACAAAGTGATTTTCTAAATCATTTGTCATGTCTGTGTGATTATAATATGACTTGAACTGTTGTATAGATATCCATGCGACAAATCAATGCAAGAAACAATTGAATAATTTGTGGATTTGTGCTGTCGACACACATTTCAAAGAAACGTAAAACCTGGTGAAAAACATTTATCAATGCAAATATAATCCATATGATGCTGACAGCCACAGACATATAACATATCTCTACATTATACTTCCAGTCTGTTATGGGTTACATTTTGTAACATAGAACCTCATAATTTCATTCTCTATCACAAACTGAGCATATTGTGAATGGCATTACTCCTACAATGTGCTTCTATGGGCGGAATCCTCGCTACATAAAATTTTTTTTTTTGCCAAAAATTTAACTTCACTTCGGTAATTCCTCTAATAAATTGATTTCCCCTGATTTTTGGAGGAAAATACGATCGGAAATTGTAATAATTCAATCGCCCCCGATTTTCAGTCAATCCCGTTTGTAAGGGAGAATGAGAATCAGAATCATTTATTGCTTGAGTAGTCTCCCTTCCCTTAGAGCAAGTTTACCAGCAAGCAAGTGACCACTGACCGTTTGAACTAGATCATGTTTGATAACAGGGTATTAATTCTCCTGATGCTGGATTTTTAAAACTGCAATTAGCTGAATTGTGTTGAATCACACCCTACATAAGTAGAATTTGAAACGAATCACCTGTACCGTCCCGCACACGGTTGTCACAAGTTGTGGTATCGGAAACTGGGCACTTTATGATCCAAGATTCATTTCTCCGACTTTTGCGAATCACCGCAGCGCTATCACTCATTTGCAATAAATCGACCACCCCTCATTTTTAATACCTCAAATATCACTTCCGTTAATCTATTTATCAGAGGAATTACCTTATGAAAGAAAGTTTGGCGTACGTAAGTTGCATACCTACTCAGAAAAATTATAAGGCATTCAGTGATTCTCGAATAGCAAAGTCCGGCAATAGTGTACTGTGCGAAATCCCCAATTTTATGATGAAAAAAGGTGTCCTTTTGTTTCTGTAAACATACTTGATGATCGGCCAGAGCTGACTGGTCAGCACATGCTCATTGAATAACCGCATTTCAGGTATAGTACATTTTGTGGCTCTGGTTGATCTTCTATGTTTTCAGAAAAAAAATGGATATTTTATCTCAAAATCGGCGATTTTGTCCAAATACGCTATTTCCTGGTGTATGACGTATTTCCAATCTTTGCAGTATTGTTAATGTTAAATTGCTGCTCATGTGTCTGGCCAACATACAATGTATGGCTCGAGATTCCGATTTCAGGATAGCCCTATTGCATTGTGCATGTTACAAGTGCATGTTGCAAGTACATGGACTTAGTTCAGAGGATCTTTGTACCAGTAGGCCTATATTGATTTTTATCATTTATCCCGTTAGTCATTTTTAGTCTCATTGCTATGCCATATAGCCCTCTTACTGGTGTCTGTGATTTTGTGTTTAATGCAATTTTCATTATTTTAACTCCACAATATTTCTTTGTTTAATTTGATTTTGCCAATATTATAGATTTTATTCTCTGTATATATTAAATATTTGTCAATGTTCTACGAACCTAGCTTTTGACCTTCAATGTACATCTGATAGGTCAACAAACTTTAAGCTGGTATGTGTATTCAGTTTCTCAATCTGATTAAAACTCAGTCTTAATAACTGCTCCTCTATCGGACATGTCACTAATTGAGATCTGGGACAGTCTGTATCTTAAATCTGTCGTGCATGTCAGACTTGCGACCAATCGCGAATAGGTACCTATCTGCGCAAATAATAGTCTTCGGTGATTGCTCATGGAGAGCAGGAACTTCGTCAGTCGCCTGGGTTGGATTTTTCTGTGCCTCGTTCACTACAGAAGTAATCAGATAGGCATCTATTCGCCCGTTGAAGTTGGACTGTGATTGGTCGCCAGTCTGACATGCACGACAGATTTAAGATACAGACTGTCCCAGATCTTAATTAGCGACATGTCCTATAGAGGAGTGGTTATTAAGTCCGAGTTTTAATCTGATTGTCAGTTTCTACGACACCTATTTTTAGGTTTTCTTAATAATTCAAGCTTCCTAATATGAAAATCTGGCCGTCTTTTGAAATTTTGTTTATATAGTTGATAAGGATAGCTCCATGTAGCTTACACAGCTTCGTTTTAGTAATTCTCCGTCATTTTACCATTCTCTCATTGTCAGGGTTTGTAACCGCCTAAATTGTCGGGTGTAACCCCCTCTGACTGCACTGTGCAGAAGAATGCGTTGCGCAGGCACATTCAGTCTCTATTGATTCTGATCGACACAGGATGCATGTATCTGCACACGAGAGGGATGAGAAATGCATCCAGTATATCTTGTGAAAGAATTATTACACAAAACATTGTTTACAAGCGGGCAGTTCTGATTGGTCGAGAGCCATGTGCACATAAGCTGCAAGTCGCAATTTTTACCCCAATTCAATCAGAGGGTATAGTTGGCAGGAGAAGGTATAAATCTGATGCCATGCGAATGTCATTCTACAGGCTTGTACATTGAACGATCACGTTCAAGTAATGTTGTAAATATGTTCTGGTGCAATATGTCATATCTACTTTAGGTCACATGATCATGCAAGAACAGTCAGGGGCCCCACCATAACACATTTAACCTTGTCATTGTTTAGCTCCCCATTCGGATTCCTGTCAGGGGCCCCACCATAACCCCTCAGCCCTGTCATTGTATAGCTCCTTATTCAGAATCCTGTCAAGAGGCCCCACCATAACACCTCCAACCCTGTCATTGTATAGCTCCTTATTCAGATTCCTGTCAAGAGGCCCCACCATAACACCTCCAACCCTGTCATTGTATAGCTCCTTATTCAGATTCCTGTCAAGAGGCCCCACCATAACACCTCCAGCGGCAACGATTTGGTGTAAGACTCACGAAATATAATTGACAAAGGATCTGCTGCAAGTTGTATTGTCAGTCTTTTGTCCAGGATATTACCTTTTCAATGGGAGGTCTTACACCAAAGCCTTGCCCCTCCAGCCCTGCAATTGTATCGCTCCTCATTCGGATTCCTGTCCTACCCACCACAACACCTTTAAATACAGTTCTCGGGCCAGAACAGATTGGATGAATATTCAATGACCAGATTGATGTGCTATTACTGATTATCTACTGCATATATTGTATTAATCAGTGTATACTGGCAGTATAAATGGAGTAACAGGTTAATGATGCTTTGCTGTCTTCACTGCGCTGTTGGTCTATTTCATACTGACAACATGCTGCCTGAACAAACTGGGTGTAGATTTACTTGTTTACATGATCAGCTCTGCCCTTTGCCACAGGTGGATGGCGAGTGTGAATTACTTTACATGCATTAGCATGATTAGTGATCTTCTGATTCAGTAGCCTACATTAGCAATCTTAATAAATTAATATGCTGTCAATGGTCCCCAATCGTATACGTCGCTATGTAGGATCTTACTGATTTCAACTGAATTTGGCATTCAGAGAGCTGAGGTCATGCATATTTAATAGTCTTATGACATCACGGCCGCATTATATCTACTTTCCTTGCAGACCTGGAGGGGGATAGGGTCATCGTATCTGCTTTAACCTAAGGTTTAGGCCAAGGCCCAGTTCATATTCCTACCCGTTATGGTGCCAATCTGGCGGAACTGCAGCAACATCAGATGATACCCCGCCAGCATGGCGTTTGATTTGGCTGAGCCAACCAAAATTCCCCTACCATTATGCTCCCTTCAAAGCTCTATGAAGATTGGTAGACACTCGTGTTAGTGCAAGTTGGTTAGATCCCACAAGCGACGTATATAAATGGGGGAGCAGATGGGATTTAATTTTAATCAGATAATATATTATGCAAGTTAAATGCTACATGTATGGGTTACTGTGGATTTGGTGTACGGTATGCTGTGTTCACAGGGTTGGTATATACTGTGTACAAACTGCAGATCTGCTGCAAGTCGAAGGATGCTTGCAACAGGTCTGGATTTGCTGTTATCAGCATACTGTTTGAATACTGTAGATCGTGAACTTTCTCTACAGTATCTAATTGTATTGATGCTACTGTGTATATAGCATACAAAAAAAAAAAGAACAATATTTGTCTGTGTCAAATTGTGTGATATATAAACTGTAACCTTGGCATTATGAAAATCTCGTATGAAGCATGTACATGGTTAGATCTAGGATTGTTGTTCTGTAATAAGAGATCGGGCGAGTGGGGGAGGTAGTTATCAAACTGCCAGCTGCTCCCTTTAAAAGTTTGAATATGAAGGAGTGAATGTTTTAAACTATTATAATTTTAGTCAGGCTGTTCATGTACTGCCATGTATTGTAAAATGTAAAATACATGTACATGTAAAATATCATTCATGTTTGTGATGTCATTCCTGATCAACAAAGAAAATAAACTATTTTATCGTCAAGCAATATAAAAAACCTGTGTTGCAACTCAATTTACTGTCTACAACAGTTGATTTGCTTTTTACATCAAGACTACTGTCCTCATTAATTTTTTCTCTGATTATCGGCGACCTTGATCGACAATGGGGGTCTTGCACAATAATACCACTTGTCAATTTTGGTCCAGTGACTGGTAACCAAGGAACATACAGAAATGGATTTTGGTGAAAAGATCCTGATCGCTGATTGAAAATACTGTAAGTCATCGATAATTGTGCTTGTGCTTAAAAGTACAGTTAATGGAGATTATGATGGCAAAGAAGACTTGGCCTATTAAATTTACCCCCTTTGCCTGGCAGGTTCAGCGGCAGGGTATTGTCTTGGTTCAACCGTCTGATCATCCTTGTCAACACACTACCTTGGCTTTCTAAATTCATACAACATATGTGATTGGTCAAAAGCCCAGGGAAGATGACTGACCTTGACCTATTTTATCTCGGTTCTTAATGGCGATACTTTTGAAGGATTACATCCAGGCATGTGTGGACAATGGTTTTTGCCCCTCGGCCAAACTTTGACCGAAGGGTATTGTCATCGTCCGTCATCTAAGTCTGTCTGACTTGCCCTAGGCACACCAAACTTGCAGTGCATATCCATATGCTCGTGACCTAGAACCGTATTGAATCTGGACCCGATTCAACTTGGCGACCAGCTTTAATTTATGCAAAACCATTAATCTTGTGTATCTCGCTGTTCAGTGTGAAACTTGGTATAGCTCATTGCTCATCGATAAACTTTTAAGGACTGATCAAACCGTTTCCTTGATTGGGTGGACCCCTTGGCAGCCATCTTCAATTTATGCAAAATCTTTGCCGACGTATATCTCCGATACAATTTAAGTGTTCTCTACAAAACTTGGTATGCAGCATCGATCCAGAGACTTGCAATGAATAACCACATGTGACATCAGTTCCTCTGATTGGCGGGAAGGATGGGCGGCCATCTTTAATTTATGCAAAATCATTAATGATATACCATTTTAGTGCTTTAAATGAAACAAAGGCTCATTGATACATCAAGAAACTTACAATTAATGACAACCAGTTTGCACAGGTCCAGGTAATTCCACTGAGGGTTTACCTGGACCTTTTCACGGGGCGATGTAGGCCCGTAGGGACTAATGGTCCTGTCTTGTAGTCAGAATAAATTGAGCTGCAGCTCTGTGTCTTGCTAACACAGCAAAAGATAGAGTGCTTACACGACAAGAAAGAGGTCTGAAACTTCCTTCTTTAGAATGTCCAGGTTTCTGTGTTTTTAATGTTCGTGTATAGTTGCAGGTCTGATATGTTTAAGTTACATTTCCATTTATCTAATTTTATGCGTGTTTTCGTTCATTTTCCAGTGGCACTACTTTCGTGCTCAAAATATGTCGTCTGCTAAACCACAGATTTTGAGAGGCGCATGTTGAGTGATTTTGTGGGACTAACTCATTCTCATTAGAAAGCGTGTTTGGGCAGTAATTTAGTATTAAATAATACCAGTATAAGTGTAATTCATTGTAGAAAACAATGGGATATTTCACTTTGCCTGTATTCATTTACATTTTCATGAAATATGTGTGTTGAGTTACAGTTTGGAATTTTCGCCATTTAAGCTTACCCCTCAAGACCCTCTGCATTATCTTTGTATAGTAAGTTTCTAAAATCCAGTGGTGGTCAAATCATTTACGTAATAATTTCCCTGTATTCAGAAATGTTTTCTTTGCATTCTACTTCTGAAATATTCATGGAATGTTGCAAGCATTTCCCCCTGATCTACAGAAAGAGCTCTGCATATATCAGTTTTGAAGCTGTAAGGTGACAGGGGAGATAACCAAATAGAACTGTAATATACTAGGGAGGAGGTACATGAAAAAATATCATGCCATGAGAGGATGCATCCCAGCATAGCTTCAGTCCGTCTAACCATGAGGATTTTACATTGTATCTCAATACTCATTTTTACCCCTCACCAATTTTGGCCATGGGGTATTGTCGTCTTGAATTTCCGTCTGTTCGTACGTCAGTACGTGAGCGAGATAGACAGAAAACGGTTCCACTGAAGAATTCCAAATTTGGTATGCTTATTGTCCCCCGCTACTTAGTAGGGGGGGATATTAGAAACACCGGTGTCCGTAATTCCGTAATTCCGTAAGATTTTCTTGTCCGGACAATAACTCGTGAACGATTTAACCGATCAACTTCAAACTTGGGGTGTGCCTTGACATTGGCGAGAGGACGGTTGGGATTGTTTTTCAGCAATGTGCGTAATCCAATATGGCCGCCGTCAGCCATTTTGGATTATAAGCAGTACGATCTTAGATTTTCTTGTCCGGACAATAACTCGTGAACGATTTAACCGATCAACTTCAAACTTGGGGTGTGCCTTGACATTGGTGAGAGGACGGTTGGGATTGTTTTTCAGCAATGTGCGTAATCAAATATGGCCGCCGTCAGCCATTTTGGATTATAAGCAGTTCGATCTTAGATTTTCTTGTCCGGACAATAACTCATGAACGATTTAACCGATCAACTTCAAACTTTGTGTGTGCCTTGACATTGGTGAGAGGACGGTTGTGATTGTTTTTCAGCAATGTGCGTAATCTAATATGGCCGCCGTCAGCCATATTGGATTATAAGCAGTTGGATCTTGTCCGGACAACAACTCGAGAACGATTCAACCGATCTACTTCATATGTGGGGAGTGCCTTGACATTGTTGAGAGGAGGATTAGGATTGTTTTTCAAGGACGTGCTTGATCCAATATGGCCACCATCAGTCATACTGGATTTCATTGGATTTTAAGCAGTTTGATCTTGTCCGGACAATAACTGGAGTACGATTCAACTGATCTACTTCAAACTTGGGGAGTGCCTTGACATCGGTGAGAGGACGGTTTGGATTTTTTTCAGCGATGTGCATAATCCAATATGGCCACCGTCAGCCATATTGGATTATAAGCAGTTGGATCTTAGATTTTCTTGTCCGGACAATAACTCGTGAACGATTTAATCGATCAACTTCAGATTTGGGGTGTGCCTTGACATTGGTGAGAGGACGGTTGGGATTGTTTTCCAGCAATGTGCGTAATCTAATATGGCCGCTGTCAGCCATATTGGATTGTAAGCAGTTGAATCTTGTCTGGACAATAACTCGAGAACGATTCAACCGATCTACTTCATACCTGGGGAGTGCCTTGACATTGTTGAGAGGAGGATTAGGATTGTTTTTCAAGGACGTGCTTAATCCAATATGGCCACCATCGGCCATACTGGATTTCATTGGATTTTAAGCAGTTTGATCTTGTCCGGATAATAGCTGGAGTACGATTCAACTGATCTACTTCAAACTTGGGGAGTCCCTTGACCTTAGTGAGAGAACAGTCATGTATTATGTTTTATGGATGTGCATAATCCAATATGGGTGCCATCTGCTGTATTAGATTATGTTAAGCTCATCAGCGATATCTCCATTTTCAAATCATACTCTTATCAATGATATGAGATATCATCGACCCCAAAAAATCGACCATAGAGGTCCATGGCCCCCGCAGCAGCAGCGCCAGTTATGGTGGATGTAATCCACCATAACTGGCGCTGCTGCTGCGGGGGCCATGGACCTCTATGGTCGATTTTTTACCTAGTCAAGGACCAGAAGCCTATTGAATTGGGACCTGATTGGGTGGAAACCTTGGCGGCCATCTTTAATTTTATGCAAAATGGATAATGATCCATATCTCGGAAACCATCCAACTGTTCAATACGAAAGTTAGTATACATCATCGATACATCAAGCAACTTTCAATGAATTACCAAACCGGCTTTTCTGATTATCTGGAAATCCTGGAGGCCATGTTTAATTTATGCAAAATCGATAATGATACATATCTCTGTTACCATTCAATTGTTTTATATGAAAGTTGGTATACATCATCGATGCATACAGATACTTTAAATCTGGACCTGATTGACTGAAAACCTTGGTGGCCATCTTTAATTTATGCAAAAACTTTAATAATATATATCTCTGATATTATTTAAGTGTTCTATACCAAACTTGGTATACAGCATCGATGTATCAAGAGACTTGCAATGAATAACCACATCAGTTCCTCTGAGTAGAGAGAAGGATGGGCGGCCATCTTTACTTTATGCAAAATCATTAATGATCTCGTTCTCTGATACCGTTCAAGTGCTCGATGTAAAATTTGGTATACATCATCGATGCATACTTACGACAAATGACAGTTCTGGCTCCTCTGATTGGGCGGAAACCTTGGTGGCCATCTTTAATTTATGCAAAATCTTTAATGATGTATATCTCTGATACCATTTCAGTGTTCTATACGAAACTTGGTATACAGCATCAATGTATCAAGAGACTTTCAATTAATAACCACATCAGTTCCTCCGAGTGGCGGGAAAGATGAGCGGCCATCTTTAATTTATCTCTGATACCGTTTAAATGCTCGATGTAAAATTTGGTATACATCATTGATGCATCAAGAAACTTATGTAATGAAAACCGGTTTCTCTGATTGGACGGAAAAATTAAGGGGTCATTCCTAATTGCAAAATTTTTGATAATCTGTATTTTTGCGACTTGACTGCTTGGTGTTCCTGACATCTTAGTTCAAATTGAATACATTATGAATGTACCCAGGGACTAGGGGTTTTCAGATGCGCAGCTTCGTATTGTTATTTACTGCTGAATTTTTACAAATATTGGTAACATGCAGTGAAGACATTAATTATCATTTCATCAGGTTGGTTTCATAATAAATGTCTGTCCCAGCGTTTTTTTTTAAATATATATATGTGTACAATTATACTAATGCACTAGAGATCCTTGTTGAGAGTGATGTGTGAGACTACAAGTATGGCTCTTCGCCATGAGATGGAACATCAAAGAGTTAGTGGAATTATTCCAACAGCCTATTTTACATTTAAATAGCCCCGTTTCAGTGCCTAAGGCTCTAGTTGTTGATTCGGATCAGTTCTTGAGTGGTTGCATCTGTTGCACAATCTCATACATTACATCCCCAGCAGTTGTGTTGAATTAGCGTGTTGGTATCTGAAGCCTGCGGTTTCCGCTTTGACACGTACTGATGTTGATTTCAGCCCAACTTCAAAGAGAGGCTGGCCAGCGATGAAATTGAAACCATTCAAAATTCAAACCTCGCTGCAGATTGGCCTGATGAACTGCTTCAGCGTGCTTAAGGATTGGTTACAGTTTAATGGAAACCCCTCAAGCTATTTATATCCAGAACTGCTATCGGTAACTAACCAAGCCAGTGTACAGTATTTCGTAACCTATCGATCGATACAATTGGCTAGTGAGGAAGTGGTGGAAAACTTGCCATCTTTAATTTATGCAAAATCTATACCTTTGGTACCTTTAAAGTATTTGATGCAAGACTATCAGTACATCAGGGAGACTAAAAGTGAATGACAGAACTGTTTTCTCTGATTGGATGGAAACCTTGGTGACCATTTTTACCCCTCAGCCTATTAGGCTGCGGGGTCTTGTCGTTGGCATGTACGTCTGGCGTCCGGTCGTCAACAATTCTTGTGATCGATCTAGAAACCGAACCGTTGCTTCTGGAGACTTCAAATTTGGTATACAGAATTGTTGGGTGGTCAACCACAAGCCTATTGAATCTGGACCCGATTGGTTGGAAACTTTGGCGGCCATCTTTAATTTATGCGAAACCATCACAGCTTTCTCGTTATCAAGCTTTCTTTAGAACGACTTACCCTAGGCACACCAAACTTGCCGTGCACATCCATATGCTCATGACCCAGAACCCTATTGAATCTGGACCCGATTGGGTGAAAACTTTGGCGGCCATCTTTAATTTATGCGAAACCATGAATCTTGTGTATCTCGGAAACCATTTTGCTGTTCAGTGTGAAACTTTGTAGAGATTATCGATACATCAAGAAACTTTGAAAGAATGACCAAACCAGTGTTCCTGATTAGGTGAAAACCTTGGTGGCCATCTTTAATTTATGCAGAATCTTTAATGATGTATTTCTTTGATACCATTGAAGTGTTCTATACGAAACTTCTCGTTACCAAGCTTCCTTTAGAACGACTTACCCCAGGCACACCAAACTTGCCGTGCACATCCATATGCTCATTACCCAGAACCCTATTGAATCTGGACCCGATTGGGTCGAAACTTTGGTGGCCATCTTTAATTTATGCGAAACCATGAATCTTGTGTATCTCGGAAACCATTTTGCTGTTCAGTGTGAAACTTTGTAGAGATTATCGATACATCAAGAAACTTTGAAGGAATGACCAAACCAGTTTTCCTGATTAGGTGAAGCCTTGGCGGCCATCTTTAATTTATGCAGAATCTTTAATGATGTATTTCTTTGATACCATTGAAGTGTTCTATACGAAACTTGGTATACAGCATCGATGTATCAAGAGACTTGACTTGCACTGAATAACAACATTCTTCTGAGAGGCGGGAAGGATGGCCGGCCATTTTTAATTTATGCAAAATCATTAATGATCTCTATCTCTGATACCGTTTAAGTGCTCGATATAAAATTTGGTAAACATCATCGATGCAGCAAGAGACTTATGATGAATGACAGAACTGGTTTCTCTGATTGGGTGGAAATCTTGGTGGCCGTCTTTAATTTATGCAAAATCTTTAATGATATATATCTCGGATACCATTTAAATGTTCTATATGAAACTTGGTTTACAGCATCGATGTATCAAGACACTCGCAATGAAGATCAGTTCCTCTGAATGACCGGAAGGATAGGCGGCCATCTTTACTTTATGCTAAATCATTCTGATACCGTTCAAGTGCTCGATGTAAAATTTGATATACATCATCAGTGCATCAAGAAACTTACGATGAATGACAGAACTGGTTTCTCTGATACCGTTTAAGTGCTCGATATAAAATTTGGTAAACATCATCGATGCAGCAAGAGACTTGTGATGAATGACAGAACTGGTTTCTCTGATTGGGTGGAAATCTTGGTGGCCATCTTTAATTTATGCAAAATCTTTAATGATATATATCTCGGATACCATTTAAGTGTTCTATATGAAACTTGGTATACAGCATCGATGTATCAAGACACTCGCAATGAAGATCAGTTCCTCTGAATGACAGGAAGGATAGGCGGCCATCTTTAATTTATGCAAAATCATTAATGATCTCTCTCTGATACCGTTCAAGTGTTCGATGTAAAATTTGATATACATCATCAGTGCATCAAGAAACTTACGATGAATGACAGAACTGGTTTCTCTGATTGGGCGGACTTAATTTCTACATCACTAAGGAGCCACTGTTCAGCGACTAATGTTGTCATACTTGGAGACTTCAACAATGACTTTGCTGTGGACTCGGCTGAAACAACCAAGATAAACGACTTCTTCCAAGAGCATGGGCTCTTTCCCTTAATCCACACCCCATGCAACCACAGATCTTACAACAACCATTGACCAGATTTTCACCAATTTCAAACTCACAGATATACAATTTGGTGTCCATGAAACATATTATTCATATCACAAGGCTGTTTGGATTGCCATCCACCCATCCTCATCCTCTGCTTGATCACAGATGGAAAGAGACAGACAATCAACAGGTACACAGGGATTCATACAGTTATTGCTATCAAAGACTTTTATTATTGTTTAGACTATTATTAGGGTTCAAAGCCAAAATGGCTTGAAGCCTTTTGTTTTTGTTCAGAATATTTCTGTTCTTCCGCCATATTTTTCGCACGCGCTATGTCAAAATATTTATTATAATCCTTCAATGCATCCAACATCCCACACTGAATTTATCATATTTTAATCTTTTACAAGCCACTGCTAAAGCATCTTCTGCATTCAACCAAATCTTTCAGGCTTTTACATATGCATTTTTCATTCATTGTGTACCAATATACATGGACTAAAACTGTCTGGCTGAGGGGTTGTTGCACCTTTTAGGTGCTGCCTCATGTTAATTGTGCCCCACCGGAAACCGGAGGGGGACTTTAAATAGGGATTTGCTCCGTTCGTACGTCGCTGTCATTCCATCACGCTGTTCTTGTGACTGCAGTAACTCAAAAAGTACTTGTCCGAAAGACATCAAACTTGGACAGTGGGTTGGTATGAGAGAGGATGGCTGGTATTATTTTTCGGCAACTTTTGTAATAATCCAATCACGGCTTTGACCTTTGTTCAGCCATGGCCATATTACTCCTCCACCCATAAGGGGTAAGGAGTTCAGTTACAGGCATTTACATCCGTCTCCCCTGCCTGTTAACTTGTTTTTATCTTCGCCATACCTCGAAAACTACTGCAAGGAAGATCGCGAAACTTGCACAAGTATACCTTGTAGATAGGCCTTTTTGCATGTTCTAAGTTCTGAATCTGTGTGTCCGTTTGTTTATTTTTAATTCATCCGTTTACTTCTTACATAGCAAATGACATTCCAGGACCTTTATTCGAACCTCATCTGCTGATAAGGATTGGCTATTGACTGACCGCCTGGCCTAATCACGAAGATAGTGACCCTGCCATCCGTGAAAATATATCCATTTAGTCATAAATAACTGGACTATTTTATATTCAGATAGTCATGATGTATGACAATCTAGGTTACAAACCAAGATGGTAAATCAGGGGAATACCATCTAGACATAACGCTATGAAAACTTTGTTCTGCGAGATCCCATAATAAGCCAATCATGACCATTTCTGACTTATCTCTCTGAAAATGATCGACGTTTACTTCACGGAGATTAACATTTTCGTGCTGCACAAACTTTTGATATTTTCCACCCCCAAATAAAGCCGGACTTGGGCGGGAGTAAACGCTTTGATCTTCACGCACACTGTCTGGAAATGATGCCATATTTGGATACTGTTTCTCAGTAATGTTTATATATTAGTCCATGTGTAATTACTGTGGGAGTGATTTCAACCAGCTAGCCACCTGATTGGCTAACAAATGTAGTTTCAGATTCGCATGGGATTTATATAGGGCTGAATTCAGATATAATATTCCCTGATATTATATCTGATTTTACTGAGATTGGATGTTTAACAATAATCTGTTGTAAACAATCACCAAAATAAGTTTCAATAGAATAGAGTCTCAATGACATTTCCTGATTTGTCATGTTACGATAAAAAATGCTGCTGGGGCTGACGGAGGAGGTGTATACGTTAGTGCCCCCGCAGCTTCCCATTGGGGGCATTGTTAGCTGAATTATTGTTAGCAATTAGCTTTGATAGCGACATCATTAAATTAATACAAATTATTGATTGCTCAAATCTATACTATTAAGAGCCGGCCTGAAACGGGCATCTGAATGTCTGTCTGTCACAGATAGCCTCAACCTGTAACGATCTGGGTCATCTATACGCGGTAAGACTGACCCTGGGATCGTGTGTATCCATTTTCAGCCTACTTTCGGCAACTGTAAGAGGGAATTTCCAGAAATCAATACCACGTGACTTCGTCAGCCAATCAGCTGAAATCTACCGACGTAACCCGCCATTTTCGAGTCATGTGCTGTCCTACTTGTTCAAAATTACAGATCTACCACACCTCTTGAATGATATGAAAGTTATTCATACCTATATATTTTGTAAGCCCAGGCAATATCTGTTTCCGAAGTGGTATGAAAACCTGTAATTTATCAGATTTCTCGAGTCTGTTCTTCGCCGGATGAAGGCTGAACAGAATCCGGTAAAGTACCGGATATCGCTTTGCGATAATGGAGACACACGATTCGCAAGCCATCTTATGGCGAAGTGTACGCAAATGAGATAGCCTCTGCGGACACCCTGCATGTGATTTAGAGCCACCGAACTTGGTACACATATATACTACGAGTCAATGCCTACATGATAGTAACATATAACCGAAGATTCGACATTCAGTAGCTAGCCATCGTCCAAATTGTTTTCCCCTATATTCTGAGTATCAATATGACTGACTATATGGAACCATGAATTGGATAGTGGTTGGTTGGTTGGTTTGTTTGAATTTTAACATCGCACCTAACCTTATTGGTCACACGGCGACGATGACCCAAACAAACATACCCTAACAAAACCCTAATCCTAGCAAATACCTAACCAAAACTACAAAAAATTTCGAATTTCGAATTTTGAAAATTAGGCTCTACAGACCAATTGGATAGTGTACATGTAACAAGGTTGTACGTAGTATATACATATTAGCTATATACTAAGGCATCAGATCCAACATTCAGTAGCTAGCCATTGTCCATAAATAATTACCAAGTCTATCTTCATGAACATCGTGTTTTTCTATTAATACATGTACATCGCATAGCAGTGCAGTGCACAACGCAAGATGTAGAAAAGCTCTTGATGGATCTTCAATACACAATGTAGCCTATCAGGGCCTGATCTAGACTTTTAGTTTGGGCACCCTTACCTGGCGCAGAGTGGGATAAGTTATAGTGAAATAGGCCGCGATGTGGGACTGTCGAAGCCCATGGAAGCTGTGGGAGTATTGAATGGTCTAAATACAGCCTGATAACGTAATATTTGGCAATAGTAATTGCATTAATATAGGTTTCAGCCTGTTCAGAGGGAATTTGCTAACAATTTTTTTTTTTTTTTTTTTTCTCATTGGGCGCCCAAATTCATGGCGCCCAAACCCGTTATAACGGGTTCAAAAACGGCCTGGATCAGGCCCTGCCTATGGAGGAAGGCTCCCAGGCTTGATAGATATTTTGGCTATGTTACTATTACCAACTGCTGGCGAAGCCCTTTTGGGTGTCAATTCTCAGAGCGCATCCGGTGACACCCTTTCAAGTGGTTCAGAGCTGCACATTTACTACGAGACAATACCTAATGATGGTAGCGTTTAGTACCGCGATCCACTGCTAGGGAGAGAATAGGTACATTTAACTGTCATCTGAATAATCAAGTATTTTGCTATATTTAATATAGCATATAGTAGCACTGATATTTAAGGATTAACGTTAGGTTCTCCAAATTCATATTACATATATATGCAACTGGTGATTGACCAGAAACCTACATGTATCCCAGTTAACTGACCTTGACCTATTTTCCAAGGTCATATACATGTACTGTTTATGATGATACAACATGAAGAAATATAGCTAGGCTTTCCAAATTATCATTTTGTATACATCTGGCGATGATCCAGAGGTGTGCTGACGATGACTGACCTTGACCTATTTTATCAAGGTCAGATTCTATTTAGTACGATATTTCATGAAGGATTATATCTACATTGTCCAAATTTATACCACATATGCCTGGAGCCGGATTGACTATCACTGACCTTGACCTATTTTCTGAAGGTCAAATCCCATATGTCAAGTCTAACATCTCCGAATCCAGACCAGATCATTTAAGTGTCAAGGTTGTTTAAATGCTTTTGGTGTTACCATACTTAATATTCTTCACTGTGCATGAATAAAGCAACATCCGTGTATTTCATTGTCTTCACCAACTGCTACTATTAACTCTTTCCATCCTCGCAGTTTATAATTCATTGAACTCCCGCCAATTATTATTACCGTTACAGTGACCGACACCGTAAAATAATTAATAAACTAATGAGGTGCATTATTTCTTCAATGATAATTTTTCCATGGGTATTTGGTATACATGTATTCTTGGAATCTTGGTCATAAGATATGGCCAAATTGTAGACCAATGTTGTTGCAGTAATACATGTACATGTGTGTCATTATTGAGAGTAAATTGTTTTGAATCACTCGGCCCTTTACATGTACTACTCAAGTCAACATTGGAATTGGGTTGCATACTCAGCGGGTTATATTCTAGTCTTTCTGAATGAATCGCAGAAATACGACTTTGATAACACTAACTCAGGAAGGAAGCAATCAGAGATTGCTCAATCGTATCACCCCCTTCCGCTTTAATCCAACACTCGGCCTCGCCATTGTTCATTATTCTGTTCTGTATTGGTCGGTGGAGGCCTTCATGATTATGAAAATTCTATTTCAGTCAATTTTTTTGCCATGCCTCGCATAATACATATTCAAAGTATCGACCAACAAGTGATAATACAATGTTTTGATGCAAGATGGTCGCCGGGGCTTTCGTCCAATCCGAAAATGAGACCTACATTCCTTGGGAGTATATTGTGGTGAAATTATGAAGCGATCAGTAAACTTTGAATTTTGCACCCAATTAACTCTTTTGGGGCAATTACATGCTTCAGAACCTATGTGGTCTGCTGTGGAATGTAGAATGACATATATATAGCCATTTCCTAATCGGTTATGGACTGAGATCCAGCCTGGACAAATAAATATATCCCATTCACTTAGGTTTGATAAACAAAGGATCATAACTCTTCAAAATATAACCGAAAGCAGAGAAACTTCATCCTGCACAACTATGGGGCATTGATCACACATCATGCAAATTTCATACTTGTCCATGCAATATTAACCGAGATCCAGCCTGGACAAGTCCCAATTCACAAAGATTTCAAGAAAAAAGGGCCATAACTCTTGAAAATATAAGCGAAACGCGGAGAAACTTCACGCTGCACAACTACAGGGCACTGACCACACATCCTGCAAATTTCTTAATTGTCCATACAACATTAACCGAGATTCAGCCTGGACAAGTCTCAATTCACAAAGATTTGAAGAAAAAAGGGGCCATAACTCTTGAAAATATATGCGAAAGGCAGAGAAACTTCACACTGCACAACTACAGGGCACTGACCACATATCCTGAAAATTTCATACTTGTCCATACAATATTAACCGAGATCCAGCCCGGACAAGTCCCACTTCACAAAGATTTGAAGAAAAAAAGGGTCATAACTCTTGAAAATATACGCAAAACGCGGAGAAACTTCATGCTGCACAACTACAGGGCACTGACCACATATGCTGCAAATTTCATAGTTGTCCCTACAATATTAACCGAGATCCAGCCCGGACAAGTCCCAATTCATGGAGATTTCAGGAACAAAGGGCCATAACTCTTGAAAATATAAGCAAAATGGGGAGAAACTTTACGCTGCACAACTGTGGGGCACTGACCACATACCATGCAAATTTCATACTTGTCCATACAATATTAACCAAGATCCAGCCCGGACAAGTCCCATTCACAGGGATTTCAGAAAAAGGGCCATAACTCTTGAAAATTATACCGAAACACGGAAAAAAAACTGTACGCTGCACAACTACGAGGTACTGGGCACATTCCACGCAAGTTTCAATCCTGTCCATCAAATATTAACCGAGATATCGCGCGGACAAGAAACTCGGACGGACAGACGGCAAGATGGACGGACAGACGGACGGACAAAGCGATCACTATA